>JAQIWG010000524.1:0-32763 GCA_034695025.1 Chamaedrilus cognettii
CAGCCTCAGCCTTCTCAACCTCTGTTGGCTCGGCCTCAACCTCCTCAAACTCTGTTGATTCAGCTTCAGCCTCCTCAACTCCCTTTGGCTCAGCCTCAGTCTCCACAACCTCTCTTGGCTCAGCCTCGGCCTCCTCAGCCCCCGTTGGCTCAGCCTCAGCCTCCTCAATCTCTGCTGATTCAACCTCAGCCCCCGTTGGCTCAGTTTCAGTCTCCTCAAAATCTGTTGGCTCAGCCTCAGCCTCCTCAACCACTGCAGATTCAGCTTCAGCCTCCTCAACTCCCTTTGGCTCAGCCTCAGTCTCCACAACCTCTCTTGGCTCAGCCTCGGCCTCCTCAGCCCCCGTTGGCTCAGCCTCAGCCTTCTCAATCTCTGCTGATTCAACCTCAGCCCCCGTTGGCTCAGTCTCAGTCTCCTCAAAATCTGTTGGCTCAGCCTCAGCCTCCTCAACCACTGCAGATTCAGCTTCAGCCTCCTCAGCCCCCGTTGGTTCAGCATCAGCCTTCTCAGTTTCTGCTGATTCAGCCTCTGCCTCCTCAGCCCCCGTTGGCCCAGCATCAGCCTTCTCAGTTTCTGCTGGCTCAGTGTCAGCTTCCTCAACCTCTGTTGATTCAGCTTCAGCCTCCTCAGCCCCCGTTGGCTCAGCCTCAGTCTCCACAACCTCGGTTGGATCAGCCTCGGCCTCCTCAGCCCCCGTTGGCTCAGCCTCAGCCCTCTCAATCTCTGTTGGCTCAGCCTCAGCCTCCTCAACCTCTGCTGATTCAACCCCAGCCCACGTTGGCTCAGTCTCGGTCTCCTCAAAATATGTTGGTTCAGCCTCAGCCTCCTCAACCACTGCAGATTCAGCTTCGGCCTCCTCAACCCCTGTTGGTTCAGCATCAGCCTTCTCAGTTTCTGCTGATTCAGCCTCTGCCTCCTCAGCCCCCGTTGGCTCAGCCTCACCCTCCTCAGCCCCCGTTGGCTCAGCATCAGCCTTCTCAGTTTCTGCTGGCTCAGCCTCAGCTTCCTCAAAATCTGTTGATTCAGCCTCAGCCTCCTCAGCCCCCGTTGGTTCAACTTGAGCCTCCTTAACTTCTGTTGCTTCAGCTTCACCCTCTTCAGCTGTCTTTGATTCAGTTGTTTCAGCTTCAGTACACACAACCTCGTTTGGGTTAGCTTCAGCCTCCTCAGCCTCCTCAGCCCTCGTTGATTCAGCTTCAGCAATCTCAACCTCTGTTGGCTCAGCCTCAGCCTCCTCAACCTTTGCTGATTCAGCCTCAGCCTCCTCAGTCCCCTTTGGTTCAGCCTGAGTCTTCTCAATCTCTGCTTGACCCTCCTCAACTTCTTTTGGTTTACCAACTACTTCTTCAGCTTCAGCTATTTCACCTTCAGTTTGCTCAACCTCTGTCTGCTCAGCTTCAGACTCCTCAATCCCTGTTGATACAACTTTAGCCTCCTCATCCCCTGCTGGTTCAACATCAGCCTTCTCAGTCTTTGCTGATTCTGCTTCAGCCTCCGCAGCCCCCGTTGGCTCAGCATCAGCCTTCTCAGTTTCTGCTGGCTCAGCCTCAGTTTCCTCAACCTCTGTTGATTCAGCCTCAGCCTCCTCAGCCCCCGTTGGTTCAGCTTGAGCCTCATCAACTTCTGTTGGTTCAGCTTCACCCTCTTCAGCGGCCTTTGATTCAGCTTCAGATTCCACTTCAGTTGTTTCTGCTTCAGTAGACACAACCTCCTTTAGTTTAGCTTCAGCCTCCTCAGCCCTTGTTGATTCAGCTTCAGCGATCTCAACCTTTGTTTGCTCAGCCTCCTCAACTTCTGTTTGCTCAGCTTCAGCCTCCTGAACCTCTGTTGATTCAGCTTCAGCTTTCTCAGTCCCCGTTGGCTCAACTTTAGCTTCCTCAACTTCTGTTGATTCAGCATCTGCCACCTCAGCCCCCGCTGGTTCAGCCTCTGCCTCCTCAACCTCTATTGATTCAGCCTCAGCCTCCTCTATCCCATTTGATTCAGTTTGAGCCTTCTCAATCTCTGCTTGAGCTTCCTCAACTTCTGTTGGTTCACCAAGTCCTTCTTCAGCTTCAGCTATTTCACCTTCAGTTTGCTCAAGTTCCGTTTGTTCAGCTTTAGCCTCCTCAACCCCTGTTGATACAATTTCAGCGTCCTCATCCACTGCTGGTTCAACATCAGCCTTCTCAGTCTCTGCTGATTCTGCTTCAGCCTCCTCAGTCACCGTTGGTTCAGCCTCAGCCTTCTCAGCGTCGGTTGCCTCAGCCACAGCCTTTGCAACATCTGTTGGCTCAGCCTCAGCTTCCTCAACCCCCATTGATTCAGCTTGAGCCTCCTCAACTCCATGTAGTTCCGCTCCAGCCTCCCCAACTTGTGTTGGTTCAGCTTCAATCTCTTCAGCTGCCTTTGAATCAGCTTCAGATTCCACTTCAGTTGTTTCAGCATCAGTATACGCAACCTCCTTCGGTTTAGCTTCAACCTCCTCAGCCCTTGTTGATTCAGCATCAGCCTCCGCACCCCTCATTGATTCAGCCTCAGCCATCTCAATCGCTGTTAGCTCAGCCTGAGCCTCCTCAACTTCTGTTGATTCAGCTTCAGCCTTCTCAATCCCCGTTGGTTCAACTTCAGCGTCCTCCACCTCCGCTGGTTCAGCTTCAACCTTTCCAACTGCGTTTGATTCAGCTTCAGCCTCCACTTTAGTTGTTTCACCTTCAATGTACACAACCTTTGCTTGCTCAAACTCCACTTCTTCAGCCTCGATAATTTCAGCTTCAGCTCTCTCAACGTCAATGGCTTCAGCTTCAACCGCCTCAGCTTTTGTTGGTTCAGTTTCGATGCATTCAGCTTCAGTTGGTTTAGTTTTAGCATCCTCAACCTCTGTTGGTTCCGCTGCCTTTTCAGTTTTATCAATGTCAGCTTCAGCGTGCTCAACCTCCCTTGGTTCAGCTTTAGCCTCCACAGCCCCTGTTGATTCAGAATTAGCCTCATCAGCCCTCGTTGATTCAGCATCAGCCTTCTCAACCTCTGTTGATTCAGCCTCAGTCTCCTCAATCTCTGTTGATTCAGCCTGAGCCTCGTCAGCCTTCGTTGGTTTAGCTTGTTCAGCCTCCTCGACTTCTGTTGGCTCAACTGCAACTTCTTCAACTGCCTTTGATTCAGCTTCAGCCTCCATTCCAGTTGTTGCAGCTTCAGTGTACTCAGACTTCGTTTGTTCAAAATCAACCTTCTCAGCCTCCATTATCTCAGCCGCAGCCTTCTCAACTTCAACGGCTTCAGCTTCAGCCTCCTCAATCTGAGTTGGTTCAGTTTCGGTCCATTTAGCTTCAATTGATTCCATTTTAATATCCTCAACCTCTGTAGGTTCAGCTTGCTCAACATCCGTTGGCGCAGCTTCAGCCTCCACGACCACTGTTGATTCAGCTTTGGCCTTCGCAACCTCTATCGGCTCAGCCTCAGCCTCAGCCTCCTCAGCCCCCGTTGGCTCAGCCTCAGTCTCCTCTACTTCTGTTGCTTCAGCTTCAGCTTTCTCAATCTCTGTTTTCTCAGCCTCGGTCTCCTTAGCCTCCGTTGGCTCAGCCTCATCCTCCTCAACTTCTGTTGGTTCGGCTTCAGCCTTCTCAGCCCCCTCAAGTTCAGCTTCAGCCTTCTCAATCTCTGCTTGAGCTTTCTCAACCCCTGTTGGTTCCGCTTCAGTCTCCTCAACTTCTGTTGGTTCAGCTTCAACCTTTTCAACTGCCTCTACGTCAGCTTCAGCCTCCACTTCAGTTGTTTCAGCTTCAATGTACTCAACCGTTGCTTGCTCAAAATCAACCTCCTCAGCCTCGATCATTTCAGCTTCAGCCTTCTCAAATTCAATGTGTTCAGCTTCAACCACCTCGATCTGAGTTGATTCAGTTTTGGTCCCCTCAGCTTCAATTGATTCAGTTTTAACATCCTCAACCTCTGTTGGTTCACCATCTGCCTTCTCAGCTACGCCCATTTCAGCTTCAGCTTGTTCAACCTCCGTTTGTTCAGCTTCGGCTGCAACAACCTCTTTTGATTCAGCCTCCATTTCCTCAGCCTCTGTTGGATCAGCCTCAACTTCCTCAGCCCCCATTGGTTCAGCTTCAGCCTCCTCAACGACTGTTGGTTCAGCTTCAACCATTTCAACGGCTTTTGTGTCAGCTTCAGCCTCCACTTTAGTTGTTTCAAACTCAACCTCCTCAGCCTCCATCATTTCAGCCTCAGCCTTCTCAACTTCAATGACTTCAGCTTCAGTTCCCTCAATCTCTGCTGGCTCAGCTTCTGTCCTCTCAATCTCATTTGGTTCAGATTCAGCCTTCTCAATCAGTGTTGGTTCAGCTTCAGTCTCCTCATCTTCTGTTAGTTCAGCCTCTACCTCTTCAACTGCCTTTGATTCTGATTCAGCCTCCACTTCGGTTGTTTCAGCTTCAGTGTACTCTACCTTTGCTTGTTTAAACTCATGCTCTTCAGCCTCGATCATTTCAGCTTCAGCCTTCTCAAATTCAATTTCTTCAGCGTCAACCTCCTCAACTTTTGTTGGTTGGGCTTCTTCAGCTTCAGTTGCTTCAGTTTTAACATACTCAATCTCTGTTGGTTCATCTTTCTCATCTTCAGCTACTTCAGCTTCAGCTTTCTCAACCTCCGTTTCTTCAACTTCAGCCTCTTCAGCTCCCATTGGTTCAGCTTCAGCCTCTGTTGGATCAACGATTTCAACTCCTGTTCCGTCAGCTTCAGCCTTTTCAATCTCTGTTAGTTCAACATCAGCCACCTGAACATTTGTTGGTTCACCTTCAGCCTCATCAACATTTATTGGGTCAGTGTCAACCTCCTCAACCACTTTATGAAGTTCAACTTCAGCCTCCTCAATCTCTATTTGTTCAGCTTCAACCTCCTCAATGGCTTTTGATTCATGTTCAACCTCCTTCACTTCAATTGTTTCAGTGTCAGCGTATGCAGCCTCAGCTAGTTCATCCTCAAACTCCTCGGACACTGCCACTTCATCTTTAGTTTCTTTATCTTTCATTGCTACAGTTTGAGCTTCCACAACCTTTGTTGGTTCTGTGTCAGTCCCTTTATTTATTTCAGCTTCAGCCTCCTCAGCCTCTGTTGGTTCTGTATCAGTCTCTTTTGGTTCAGCTTCAGCCTCCTCAGCCTCTGTTAGTTCAGCCTCAGTCTCTTTGGGTTCAGCTTCCGATTTCTTGACCTCTATTTCTTCAGCTTCAACCTCTTCAACCACTTTTGAATCAGCTTCAGCCTCAACTTCAATTATTTCTGCTTCAGAACACTCAGCTGGTTCAACATCAACATCCCCAGCCTCTGTCACGTCAATTTCAGTTTCATTAACTTCAATTGCTACAGATTGAGCCGCCTCAATCTTTTCAGCCACTTGAGTTGGTGCGGACTCGATCTCCTCAATCTCTCTTGGTTCTTCAGCTGTCTCAAATTCAACTATTTCAGCTTCAGCTTGCTCAACCTCTTCCGCTGCAGCTTCATCCTCCTCCTCCACTTCAGTTGGTTCAGCTAAACCTTCTTCACATTCTCTTGGCTCTACTTCAGCTTCCTTCATTTCAGTTGTGCCAGCTTGAGCGTGATGAAGAATCATTGGTTCAGCTTGAGCATCGTCAACTTCTGTTGGTTCTGCTTCAGCTTGCACACGCTCGGTTGTTTCAGCCCCAACCTGCACGACTTTTGTTGCCTTAGTTTCAGCTTCAGCTTCCTCACCTTCAGCTGCTTTACCTTCGTCATGCTCAGGTTCTATCTGTTCAGCTTCAGTCTCTACAACTTCCGCAGCATCAGCGTCACCTTGCTCAACCTCTGTTTCTTCAGCTTCAGCCTGCTCAATCACAGTTTGTTCAGCTTCAACCTCTTCAAGCACTTTCAGTTCAGCTTCAGCCTCCTCCACTTCCTTTGCTTGGGCTTCAGCGCTCTCATCCTCAGCTTTTTCAACCTCATGCTCCTCAGCATCTGTCACTTCAGTCTTAGCATTCACATCTTCAATTGCTTCAGCTTCAACATCCTCAATCTCCATTGATTCAGCTTCATCAGCTTCAGCTATTTCAGCTTCAGCTTGCTCAAACGCTTTCGATGCAACTTTAGTCTTGTTCACTTCAGTTGATTCAGCTAAACCTTTCGTACCTTCATTTGGCTCAGCTTCGCCCTCTTCAACTTCAGTTGTGTAAGCTTCAGCGTTCTCAACCTCAGTTGCTTCAACCTCAGACTCCTGAGCCTCGGTCACTTCAGCTTTAGCATCGTCAACTTCAATTGCTTCAGCTTCAACCTTCACAACCTTAGTTGTTTCAGCTTCAACCTTCTCAACCTCTGTTGTTTCTGTCTCAGCGTTATCAGTTTGAACAATTTCAGCTTCAGCTTGCTCAATTTCTGCAGGTTCAGCTTCAGCTTCTTGGACCTCAGTTTCTTCAGCTTCAACCTCTTCAACCACTTTTGATTCAGCTTCAAACTCCTCCACTTCGATTGTATCAGCTTCAAGGTTCTCAATCTCAGCTGATTCAACCTTAGACTCTTCAGCCTCTGTCACTTCAGCTTTAGCAGCATAAACTTCTGTTGCTTCAGCGTCAACCTTCTCAACTTTTGCTGGTTCCGATTCAACATTCTCAACCTCTGTTGGTTCAGCTTCCACTGTGGCAGCATCAGCTATTTCAGCGTCAGCTTGCTCAACCACAATAGATGCAGCTTCAGGCTCTATCACTTCAATCAGTTCTGCTTCAGTGAATTCATGCTCTGTTGTTTCATCCTCAGCCTGCACGACCTCCGCTGGTCTAACTTCAGCTTCAGCCTCCTCAACTACAGTTGCTTCAGCTTCATCATAGTCACGTTCTGTTGATTCACCTTCAGCGACTATTAATTCAGCTTCAGCATCCTCACATTCAATGGCCTCAACTTCATCCTGGTCACCCTCTGCTGGTTCAGCTTCCACCTCTTGAAAGAATATTGGCTCAGCTTCAGTCTCCTCGACTTGAGCTGACTCAGGTTCTGTTTGTTGGACCTCTGTTGGTTCTGTCTCAGGCTCCTCAACTTCAGTTTGTTCAGCTTCAGCTTGTTCAGCAACTGTTGGTTCATATTCAGCATCCTCCCCTTCAGTTCGTTTGGCTTCGGCAGCCTCGTGCTCTATTGCTTCTGCTCCAAACTCCATGACCTCTGTTGATTTTTCTGCTGCTTCAACATCGCCTTGAGCACGCTCTGTTGGCTCAGTCACAGCTTTTTCAATACCTGTCCATTCAGCTTCACGCTCCACAACCTCTGTCGGTTCGGCTGCACTCTCCTTGATCACTTTTTGTTCAGCTTCAGCCTCCTCCACTTCAGTTGTCTCGGCCTCAGCTGGCTCCATATCTGTTGTTTCAACTTCTGTCAACATAGCCCCATCTTCCTCATATTCTTTTGCGTCAACTACAGCGTCTTCCACCTCTGTTTCATTGGCTTCCAGCACTGTTTCATTGGCTTCCATTGTTATGACTTCTTTTGGTTCAGCTTCAGTCAGCTCAACTTCTGTTTCTTGACCTTCAGCCTTTTCAGCTTCAATTGCTTCTGCTTCAGCATGTTCACCCTCTGCTGGTTCAGCTTCAGTGTGTTCGATTCTAATGGGCTCAGCCTCCTCCAATTCAGTTGTTTCAGCATTAACTTGCTCAACTTTTCTCGGTTCATCTTCTGACTGTTCAAATGATCCAGATTCAACGTTCTTAGCCCGTGCTGGTTCAGCCTCGACATCTTCAACCTCTGTTGGTCCAGTTTCGGCCATTTGAATTTCAGTTATTTCAGCTTCAGCTTCTGCCTCTACAACTTCAGTTGCTTCAGCTTTACCTTCGTCGTCCTCTGTTGGTTCAGCTTCATCTTGCATGGCTTCCGCTGGCTTACTTTCAGCCTCAGCCTCCTCAACATCTGGTGGCTCAGCATCAGACAGCTCGACTTCTCTTTGTTCAGTTTTAGCCTCTTCCACTTCAGCAGCCTCTGCTTCACCTTGTTCATCCTCCAATAATTCAGCTTCTGCCTTGTCAACCTCAGCTGATTCTGTTGAAAATTTCTCAACCACTTCTGGTTCTCCTTCAGCCTCCCCAACTTCAGTTGTTTCAGTTTCAATTTGCTCAATCATCACCGTTTCAGCTACAGTCTCATCTTCAGGAGATGCAGCTTTCGCTGTTGGTACATCTTCAGCCACCTGAGCTTCCATAATTTTAACTTCTGCTCGCTGAACCTCTGTCGGGTTAGCTTCAGCCTCCTCAACTTCAGTTGTTTCACCTTCTTGATGTTCCATTTTTCGTTCAGCCTTAGCCTCTTCAATTTCAGTGAGTTCAGCGTCAGGTTGCCCAAGCTCCGTGGTTTCAGGTTCAACCTTCAGCGCCTCTGTTGGTTTAGCTTCAGCTTCAGTTTCAACATCAACTGCTTCAGATTCACATTGCATTTGTTCAGCTTCAACCTCTGCAACTTCTAGCAGTGTAGCTTCAGTCGGTTTGACTTTTGCTTCTTGAGTTTCAGCATTGTCAGCTTCAGTTGGTTCTACTTCAACCTCTGTTGGTTCTATTGCAACCTCCTCAACTTCAGTTATTTCAGCTTCAGCTTGCTCAACCTCTTGCAGCGCAGCTTCAATCTCTTCAATTTCAGTAGCTTCAGATTCAACTTCAGTAGATTCAGCTTCAACATCAGTAGGTTCAGCTTCTACCATATCAACCAGTTTCGGTTCAGCTTCAGGCTCCTCAACTTCAGTTGGTTCAGGTTCAGTCTTCTCAACATCAGTCGGTGCGGCTTCAGCCCCCGCAAAGTCTGTTAATTCTGCTTCAACTTTCTCAGCTTCAGTCATTTCTGCTTCAGGTTGCTCAACCTCTGTCAGTACAGCTTCAGCTTCCTCAATTTCAGTAGCTTCAGCTTCAACTTTAGTAGGTTCAGCTTCTACCACAACAATCACTTTTGGTTCAGCAGCAGGCTCCGCAACTTCAGTTGGTTCAGTTTCAGCCGTCTCGACTTCAGTTGGTGCAGCTTCAACCAGCTCAACTTCTGTTAATTCTGATTCAGCATTCTCAGTTTCAGTTACTTCTGCTTCAACTTCTTCAATCTCTGTTTCTTCTTCCATCTGAACGTGCATGATTGGCGTGGGATCAGCTTCGGCGTCCTCAACTTTAGCTGCTTCAAGTTCACCTTGCTCACGTTGTGCTGGTTCAGCTTCAACCTCCTCAACCTCTGTTGGTTCTGTTTCATTCTTCTCAGCTTCAGTTTCCTCAGCTTCAGCTTTCTCAGCATCCTCGACTTTACTTGATACAACTTTAAGATTCTCAACTTCAGCCAGTTCAGCTTCAGCCTCCTCAATCTCTGTTGGTGCTGCTTCAGCCTTCTTCACTTCAGCTGCTTCAGCTTCAACGTTATCAAATTCTGTTGTTTCAAGCTCAACCTGCATGACTCTTGTTGGCTCAGCTTTTTCTTCGGTCTCTTCAACTTCAGTTGCTTCACATACACCTCGCTCATGTTGTATTTGTTCCGCTTCAGCCTGCACAACCTCTAAATGCTCAGATTCTTCAGTCAGTTTGGCTTCTGTTTGTTGAGTTTCAGCCTTGTCTTCTTCTGTTAGTTCGATTTCAACCTCTTTTGACTCTTCTTCAGCCTTTTCGACTTCAGTTATTTCAGCTTCAGCTTGTTCAACTTCTGTCAGTAAAGTTTCAGTTTCCTCAATTTCAGTAGCCCTAGCTTCAACTTCAGTAGCTTCATCTTCAACTTCAGTTGTCCCAGCTTCAACTTCAGTAGCTTCATCTTCAACTTCAGTAATTTCTGCGTTAACTTCAGTAGCTTCAGATTCTATCACATCAACCTCTTTGGGTTCAGCTTCAGGCTTCTCAACTTCAGCTGCTTCAGTTTCAGCCTGCTCAATTGTAATTGACTGACTTTTGATTTCAACCTCACTTGGTTCAGCTTCAGTTTTATCAACTTCAGCTGATTCAGCTTCAACTCCCTCATTCTCAGTTTTTTCATCTTTACCTTTCTCAGCTTCAGCTGTTATAACTTCTGCATCCACTACCTCTGTTGGTGCGGCTTCAGCATCCGCAACTTTTCTTGGTTCAACTACAGCTTGCTCAATATTGGTTGTTTTAACATCTTCTTCATGCTCTTCAGTCTTAGATTTCAGGTCAGGTTCAGTTTCAGCCTTCTCATCTTCAGTAGCTTCTACTTCTCCTTGATCAACCTTCTCGGATGGTTCGGTGTCAGCCTCCTCAGTATCAGTTGCTGCCCATTCAACCTGCTCTACCATTTTTGATTCAGCTGCAGCTTGCTCAACTTCAGTTGATTCAGCTTCAGCCTTCTCGATTTCTGCTGGTGCAGCTTCAGCCACATCAAACTCTGTTAATTCTGCTTCAAGTTTCTCAGCTACAATCATTTCTGCTTCAGCTTGCTCAACGTCGGTGGGTGCAGCTTCAGCCTCATCCACTTCAGTTGGTGCAGCTTCAGCTTCCTGAATCTCTGTTACTTCCACCTCAACCTGCATGATTGGCTTATCTTCAGCTTCAACCTCCTCAACTTCAGTTAATTCAGTATCATCTTTAGCATGTTCTGCTGGCTCAGCTTCAACCTCAACCACTTTAAGTTCGGCTTCAGCCTCCTGAACTTCAGTTGCTTCAGCTTCCTTAATCTCTGTTACTGCTATCTCAATCAGCGTTATTGGCTCAGCTTCAGCTTCCTTCCCTTCAACCTCAGTTGACTCAGCTTCAGCATTCACAAACTCCACTTGTTCTGCCTCAACTTCATCAATCCCTATTGGTACAGTTTCAGTTTCGTTAAGTTCAGTTGTTTCAGCACCTTGCTCAACCTCTTTTAGTTCAAATTCAGCTTCCTCTAATACAGTTCGTTCAGCATCAGATTCCTGAAGCGTCATTGTTTCGATCTCAACCTGAATCACCTCTGATGGTTTCACTTCAGTTTCAGTCTCCTCAACTTCACTTGCTTTAACTTCGCCTTCCTCAAGCTGTGTTGGTTCGGCTTCAAACTCCTCAACCTTCGTTGGTTCTGCTCCAGCCTTCACCACTTCAATTATTTCTGCTTCAGCTTGCTCAACCTCTTTGAGTGCAGCTTCTGCCTCTTCAACTTCAGCATCCTCAATCATTGCTGCTTCTGTCTCAACCTGCATTATTGGCTTAGCTTCGGCTTCAACCTCCTCAACTTCAGTTAATTCAGTGTCATCTTTATCATGTTCTGCTGGCTCAGCTTCAACTTCAAGCACTTTAAGTTCCGCTTTCGCCTCCTGAACTTCAGTTGATTCAGCTTCAGCTTCCTCAATCTCTGCTACTGCCATCTCAACCAGCGTGATTGGCTTAGCTTCAGCTTTCGTCCCTTCAACCTCAGTTGATTCAGCTTCAGCATTCACAATCTTCACTTGCTCTGTCTCAACCTCATCAAGCTCTTTTGGTACAGCTTCAGCCTCTGCAAGGTCAGTTCTTTCAGCTTCGTGATTAACCTCTTTTAGTTCAAATTCAGCCTCCTCCATTTCAACTACTTCAGCTACAGGTAGCTCAAGTTTAATTGTTTCAGTCTCAACCTGCATCACCTCGGTTGGTTTGGCTCCAGATTCAGTCTCCTCAGCTTCAGTTGCTTCAACTTCTGCCTGCTCACGTTCTGCTGGTTCGGCTTCAGCCACCTCAACCTCTGTTGATTCTGCTTCAGCCTCCTCCATTTCAGTTGGTTCAGTTTCAGCTTCCTCAATCACTGCTGCTTCAGCTTCAATCGGCAGGAATGGCTTATCTTCAGCTTGAATTTCCTCAACTTCGATTGGTTCAGCTTCAACTTCCCCATATTCTGCTGGCTCAGCTTCAACCTCAACCTCCCGGTTGGTTTCAGCCTCCTGAAGTTCAGTTGATTCAGCTTCACCTTGCTCACGTTCGGTTGGTTGAGCTTCAGCGTTCGCATCCTCTATTAACTCCGTTTCAACCTGTACAACTTCTGTTGGTTCAGCTTCAGTCAGCTCTCCTTCAATCAATGGCTGAGGCTGTTCCATAGATTCGGCTTGGGTTTCGAGAAGTTGCATTTTTGCTGTTTTTTTGCGTTGTTCTTCAATAAATGGTGGCGTTGTACGTTCAATTTTCATATCCTGCTCCGCAAATGACTGCTCAACCTCCAACTCTGCATGCTCAGCTAGCGTCTTTGTCAATATTTCCTCCGCCACTTCAATCACTTCTTGATTTTTAGATGATAATTCATCAGTATTGATAGTGAATTCAGTACCGTCGGTAACGTCGGACATAGATTCAATATCAGTTTTTTTGCCAATAACAGTGTTTTTTATTGGTTCAGATGAAAGTAAGGCAATGTTGACATACTCATTTTCTTTTGGCAAAACTTCTGCATATAAAGCCGATGATTTATGTTCCTTCTCCAAATCAAAAATGAATGGCTGATTTTCCACATTCGCGTCATCAAATTCATAAATATCTGAAAATTATATTATTATATACATGTATATTGATTATCAATACAAAATGGCACGATTCATAATCTCTGTCAGTAACCATATGAAGTACATATATATATAAGAGATATTTTAATTTTCACATAACTGAACTCAATGAATATGTCACTATTTTGGGACAATTTAAACATTTGATATCAGCCAGTCAGTCTTTTGAATCAACTAAGTTAGAATACTGTTCAGAATTTAATGTTAAGAGTGATTTGATGCAATTTTTTTTCTACATCAAATTTAGGTCAATCGCATACCATATCTTGCAGATCTGCTAATAGAGTATTATAGAAAAAGTGAAAATGCACTAACGTCTAGCAAGAATTATACCTGTTTTCAAGAAATCTCATAAATTGTATCACAAAGAAATAAATAAGACAGTCAAGTTACATAAAATTTAACTATTTTTAGTTAAGAAAAATTTCACAATCTAGTTCACAAATGAGCCAGACTTATTTTTATAGTGTAACTGCAGAGCTTAACAAATACGCTGCCACACTTGTTATCCTTAAGCTGAGCTGTAAATAATCCATTTCAGATATAACTAATCTCATCAAAAATTTTCAGCAGACGATTATAAAATTATTATCACTTAGAATAAATCAAAGTACATAACTACAACAGTTGCCTAACTGCTGTTACCACAGCGAGGCGCTATGGTGTAGTGGTTAAGGCATCGGACTAACAGTCCAGAGGACCTGGGTTCAAGTCACCGTGCCACAACTATAAAACCATGCGTTACAGGCCATTCAGCAAAGCTGTTAGACACCCAAGTGAAGTGCCTCAAGTTACTAACCCCGTGCCAGAAAAATATTTATTTGGTTGGCGTCAGGTTGGGCATCCGGCCCTAAAAACCCAGCTCCAGCAGTCCTTATCAGGGCACAACGTCTCAATCTGTGTAAAAACATGGGCATTAATAGATTAGACGACATAAAAGGTGATTAGTTAGTTTAGTTGGTTAACACTAGAGCGATGCGTGGAGGCCGGATGAGCACATTGAGCAAATGCTCAACAGCAAAATTGAGATTTAAAACTAAATGAGTGGTAAGTTAGCATAAATGAGTTAATTGCACGATAGAACGATTTTTTGTACATCATGGATTCAACCTGTCTTCAACTTCGCAGCAGTTTTGGGTTTCAGCACTTCTTCCACCACTGCTGGAGTTTGACCTGTGGTTGGTTTTGTTGTTGAAGCAGGCGGTGGCGCTGGTTTGGCATCTGGAAAGAAATTATACTAAGAAATATATAACATAGTCGACATAAAATGTAGTATATTGTTCTGCAGTGTCTACAAAGGAATAATGCAGCAAAACTTCAAGGCGTTGAGTAAATCTGTCAATTAGGCTATGCTTTCAACATCTATATCCAACATATTAATACACGGTGGTGTCATTAGGCGCTTTCAGGCATCATAATTTACAGCTCAATTTTTCTAATTGCCCCGTTTTTCAAGAAGACGACTTACTTTTAATGCAAGTGGTATCTAATTTTGATACAAATAAGAGCCGCAAATTAGCAGGTTCAAATATACATCGGTTCAAATATACATTTGAACCGATTTTCATTGCTTCACGTCTAATATTCAGTTTAAGTCAATATCATCACAAAAGAGAATAACTGAGCCTCTTCTACTAGTTTTTTACTGTTCCACAGTGTAAGGGCCCTCTACATCAAAATTTGGTACTAGCTTGCAAAATGCTTTTCAAAACTAAAATGAAACGGAGTATTCAACGGGGGTTCATATTCCTAAATATACCTAACATAAATTAATGTAGTAATTAATAACGTTAATAGTAATAAACCATTCATTTTTGCTTAAGTTGACATAGAAATAAATGCAGAACTATTGATTCGGTTAGGGTATAATCCAACGCAGACATAGAATGGTGATTTCATGCTTGCACGAAAAAAAATGCAAGCGCAAAATGACGTCAATGAAACTGTCATAATGTCATTATGTAGCCGCTTGTACAGTATGTTTCATTGTGCATGAAACCATGCTGTCATGCATGCAACATTGGGTTAGTCGGTTAATTCTCAAACAAGATAAAAGTAAAGAAGCCAAAAAATCTGAATTTTCTCGCATCCTCTGTACCTTTCTTTTTGTGATCAGCAAAGTCTGAAAGTGTATCGTCCATGCCAAAAACTTCTTGTCGATCAACTTTAGCAATGACGTCATCAATCGAAGGTGGAAGCTTTCGAGAAATTGGGGAAATTAAATCTTCAGTTACACCATGAATTCCTGCAAAAATAAAAAATTAGTCCAATTTTCAAATTTTAAGATATTGATTGATGTCCATGGTTTTAGACCCAATTATTATTTTGCTGTTTATTTAGTGTTTATATGAAACACAGTTAATAGAGTACGATTGTTGATGTAGCTAGTAGAGGTCTGCACGGAGTTACAAATTCACCACCGCCACTGCCCCATGCAAAAATGTGAACTCCACCACTGCTCCACCACCATAGAATTCCAAAGTCTGAACTCCACCACCGCTCCACCGCCGTCAACTTCAACTCCACCACTGCTCCACCACCGTGAAGTTCAACTCCATCACCGCTCCACCACCGCCAATTTAACTCCATCATCAGTACAAGTATCCACCCCTTAAAACCGGACAGTGCAAAGTGCGCATCTGCTCCGCCTTCATAATGATACTATATATTTATAGAATTATAAATTAGAAATTAGGGTGATATGAAATTAATTTCTGCCATTTTTACATTTCACTTACGAATCTTTCATTCCTATTAATGATAAATATAACAAATGGATTGATATAACCTGGTTATAAATTTTTTGCTTTTTTTGCAAACAAATTCGATCTGCATTATGGTAAATGTCCATAAAATAAAATTCCAACCGCAAGAAATTCATATAAAACAAACGACAGTAAAATTCATATCAAGCAGCCTGCAAATGAGATGTTATTTAACACCAATGCTACCATGTTTGAGCAGCATGGCTTCCTAAATAGATACACCTAGTAGGCGCATGAACTGAATACTGCTTAAAAGCCTTCATAGAAGTTCATAGCCTGATGATAGACCTCCGTACACCGGAGTAGTTTATGAAGCAATAAATTCATATAGGACTAACATGGTGACTTCAATCATTAGAACATTTCTTCCAATTTTAGGAGGGTAGGAGGAGTGGGGACCGTGGAGTAGAGTTCTCGAGTCTTTGGATGACTAGATTTCGTCAGCCCTTGTTGCTAATGTGTATAGGCTGCTTGCAGAGTGGCAGAATCTGAGGTGTTAACGACTCTCGAGGAATCTGCCTTAGTTGAGGCTGACACCGTGATAATTGCTTCTAAACGATCAATCGTTCAATTGGAATGGGCCTCTAATAAACCAGCACGTGCTCAGAGCAGCCGCTCTGACCATTTTTTTGGAAAAAAAATCAACAACGCCAACGCGTCACCTCCGTGAAAATAAAACCCGCAGAGCGTCACCACCGTCCAAATTGAACTCCACCAGTTCAGTTGTTTAGCCTAGAGACAGAAGAGCAGCCAAAGCACTAAAAAAGTAGGTCGCAAAAAGTTCATTAACTTACCCCTATCGTCTGTAGATTTGCTTTCTGAATCGATATTTTGGAGATCAGCCGAAAAGAAATCAACGGCCTCTTGCCTCCGCTGATTTCCAAGCTCATCATCTTCAAGTTCATCTATTTGCGTGCCTCGCCGCCGTTCTATGATCACCGGTACTATCTCACTCTCAACTGAAGGCCTCTGATCAGCATCTCCTGTATCTAGTGCAGAAACATTAACCAAGACTATTGTTGAGACAAAGCACCAGAAAAATGTTTAAAACGGCAATCGATAGCAATTAAGAATAACGAAAGAATCAGTATTCATTATACAGTAGTTGGATAAACCTGTAAATCGTGAGATTTTATCTGTAATTTCCTTCTTTTTGTCTAACTTTTATGCAAGGAAGTCTTTTTCTAAAACAACGATATGACAGTTCAATTATGAATACTAAGCTACGAATGGATACGTTAATGAGCATTCTTTCTGGTTAAAGGCTTGATGGTAAAATCTTGCAAATGAAATTCTTATCTTCAAAACTAATTTGACTACGTTCTTGTAAATTTTAATACCGATTTAATAAATAATTAATCAACGATGATACAAGAAATACACTACAAATAATGGTAGGCCTATAATAGTGGTATTTGACTATGCATCTACTTGACACGTTCAATACCAAATGATAGTTATTAATGTAATAAAAAATGTACGTGTACCATGTTTTATATTGCAGCTCCAATGGCATTTAAGCCATAATCAGTTCGGACTACGATAAGTTTCCTACACTATATAAAAAGCAGATTAACATACCATCACATGCTCTTGTTTGAGGCAACCTCGTCTCCTCCGCCTCTGTCTTAGATGTCACTTGCGAAACTTCAAAGTTATACAAACATTTCCTAACAATATCACTACGACCTATCCGCTTCAGAGATCGTTCCAGTTCGTCCTTAGTCGAAGTTCTTCTCCGACTCCATAAATGCAAAGCAGCGAAAGCTTGTTCTTTTGGATATGGATAATTCAGTTGTATCTTCAGTATGTCTTTTTCCGGCATCGCCAACTGATGGGCTAGCGTTACCCAATCAGAATCCACGGTGTCGGAAACATTTGAAAGAACTGCGGCTAACTCGGCATCATCTGCATATTCAACCAACAAATACAAACCTTGTGATACTTTTGTTTGCACTGGTTTAAAAAATAAAATCATCAAAGCAACACGAGACACAGTTCAAGTCAAACAAAGAGTTTTTGAGAAAAAAGTAGAAAGCCACAACTGTTGTTAATGAGAATATAATAAAAGCAATCAAAAAATTGTATCAAATTGTATTAAATACAAGTTCAATACTCAAAAAATTAATTTTTGTTATTTATAAGCATTACAAAAAGTTCAGTTTGTAACATATGTGTCATTTATGAAAAAAATATTTTGAAGAATGCGCTTACGTATTTAAGATTTAAGAACCTATTCAAAATAAAAAAGGTTCAAGATCAAGTCTCTTGATTCAACAACACCAAAATATTCATCAATTTAAAAACAATGTACATATAAAGATTAGACTCACCGGTATACAGCTCTAGATAGATACCTAAAATTGTTATGTTGTGTACCCATTTGATATTAAGTATTTGAACAATACATGAATCAGCATGAAACAAATTTGATGCAAGTATCATTGATTGCGTTTGAAGTCAAGTTAGTGCACCAACCATACGCAGATGGGAGACTGCGGAAGGCCTATAAGCAGCACCTAGCGTCGTAGTTCTCAAAAGGAGAACCGGGACAGTCAGTTTTGCAGGGGGGGGGCACGCATTTTTGCTCCCTGTGCAGAACTCACGACCACGAAGGGGATATGCCACGATAACTCTTTCCATCCTATCCACAACAACTCATGACAGGGGGAGGGGGCGAGGGTGTGACAGAGCTATTTTCAAGAAAAAAACTATCTTGGCTTAGTCAAAACTCATGCCATACATGTACATCCCATCTTCCTCACAATACAGTCACCCCAGAGGGTGAAAAATTTTGATTTCCAGGCAGCAGAGGGTTAGAGGCCCGAAGAGGGGGGGAGGCAATGCCCCTGCCTGCCCCCCATTACGCTACTGCACCAGGCCTGCCTAGAAGCAGGACTACAATTTTGGTATCTTAGATAGAACCTTAGATAGAACTTTTATACCTTGGGTAGGTTCCCGATGATGTCAAAACGGAATCTAAACCCGCTATTATTATTGTTATTACTCAAATCTTCAGCGTCGGCTAAGGTACCCATAGGATGCCAGTAAACAAACGATATAGTCGAAACGTTGTAATTAAACAAAACGCTAAATTTCTCAGTATTTATGAAAATCATATCCAAGAAAATGACGATTTTCACTATTTCATATGCTATTTAATAAAAGCCCTGCATACCTGTTTCAGCTAAAAGCTTGGACTCGTCCTGTTCCGAGTCTGCTGCCGCTTCCTTATCGACGTCCGGCAGAGTGATGTTAAGGTTGCAGATGGGTGTGAGTGGCGCCTCTCCTCGAGCGACCTTCGGCTCGTGCATGAGAGCCACGCGCCCGGTCGCCTCCTCGTTACTGTCGCGCACCCGAACTGACACCGGCAACCGGTTCTCGCGAAACGAACGAAAGACGAGGTATAGCTGTTCACCGGACTTGGTCACCGGGATCAGGTTACCGAACATTTCAAGGTAGAGTGGCTTGCCCTCTTGAACCTGAGTGAATCGACATAAAAGTCAACATAAATTTGTGCAGCATAGCACGAGTATACAATCATTAAATTAAGAAATATGCAACGAATTAAAACAGATAAAATTTATAATGTGCAAATGCATTGACGATGCAGTGTGGCTTTTTTTTAGTTGACCCTAACGTGTTAGGCCAAGTCCAAGTCAACATGCTCCGCGATCCATGTTTACATTGTAGAATTTTCCTTTGAGTTTCAATGAGACACTTCTTGATGTTTATCAAAGGACACATACATAGCAACATTTCAAGGTGTTCAGCTGCACAGGACGACTGACCTCGACCTCCCGACTGCGTGCGACCTCTACGAACATCTCCTGACTCTCGAGCGTCTTGTCCGTACTGTCGTCTGTCATGCAAAGGATCCTCAGCTGCGCCTCCGTCGCGTCCTGCCGCTTCGCGAACACGACCAGCTTCGACATGAACGGAACTGCTATGGTGTCTCTGTACAGGTCTGTCGCCATCTTGTTTGCCTCTTGAACGTTTTGGCAGTAGACCAACCAGAACCTAGAACATAAATCAAAAGAAATATTTTGTTTATGCGCGATGGTTACCACTAGCATAAGTGCAGTTTGCTAGCAGACTGCTTTCCAAAATATTTAGTTCACATCGTTTTTGTTTGTATGCATGCTACACATGACTTAAAGAAGTAATGAACTTCTTTCTCTGATGCACTAAATTAAAAGATATCACACGTTGTCTTCACCTGTACGACACGTATCCAGCGTTCGCTTATAAACATAATAACTGTTTTGCCTGTTTAAAAAAATTGCACGGTTGTGAAATTCTGTGTAACCATCACAACATCGTATGATTGTCATTATATCATAGAGTAAGGTCAAAATATTATTTATAAATTAGTAGCAATACTATAGCAATACAACAGAAATTACAGGCCTCCAAACACAGTTGAAGCAATACTTTTCCCACCCTGTGTACATGTCCATCAAATAAAGCTACCACTTGCTGAGTATAGGACAACTTTCATGATACGATATGCACAATCGTACACCTAACTTACGCAACACTGCTATGGCACATCCAACGTTCTAAATTTGTTGGTTATGTGCTGTGCGTTTTACTGCCTTGAATGCCTTCGTGGTGAAATCTATATCTGTAACAGACAGTTTCTGTGTGTTTGTGAGTATGCTCGTCTCGATGCATTTGCGCAGTTTTGAAGATATCGACATAAAATTAGCTCAATGGCAAAGAATTTTTTTAAGACAATTGAGCTTAAAATTACCTTGCAGAGACGGTGGTAGTGAATGACACTCGGTCGTCATCTAGAAACGTTAGCGGCGTTGTGCCCGTTATATCCTCCCACTGCGCCGCCATTGTGCCCCCTGACATACAACAGCCAACTTACACAAAGTTCTCATATGTCCTACATCATAAATTTATAAACACCACATGTGTAAATTATAAAACTGTGCAACTGCAAATCAAATTTACAATTTCCTACTTTTCTATATTCATTCAAATGCTCAAACAGTGCGATACCACAATTCTGCGAGTATAGCACCATAAAACTGCTTCAAGGTCAAATTGCTTGAAGCAATAGTTTGAGCTTTATTACCAATTGCTGAGTAATTATTTTTTTAGAAGATCTTTTTCATGCATGCCTCAACAAAAGTTAGTATTTGGACTGCAAGCAAAATTTCATGGTATTGTAAATTTTCAAAAAACTTGAAAATTAATTGAATAGGACCTCTTGTATACTCTACATGTATTACTAAATGACATAGAAAAATATCCAATATTCGTATTTTTGTTTCTTATTTATTGTTTCTAAAAGGAAATTTGCTTAATGGACTATACTTACTAAATACTTTTACTTACTTGTACTAATCATTAAACATACATATATACATACATCCATATATACGCCGGTCTCTGTACTAAATAGTTTTACAGTTATGAGCAGAGCTGTGTTCTATAGGGAGATCCATCATATGTTACAGTCAGCTTGCATACTGCAGTATTGGAGATTTTGCTTGCATTTATAATGTCTGCTTCATGAAATAAATAAACGTTTCCATTTGATCAATATATTGAAATATATAATATATGCAATATATCAAAACACACATGTAACAAGGAATAACCAAATACACTTTTTTTGTGAACAAAGATTTTGCAAGAAGTAGTGAGTGAAAATCAAAACATTCTTCTGTGCTCATGTCAAGCAACATTTTGGAATTCATGTGAAAAACCACTTTATATTAATTTGCATTTACCTTTATTTAAAAAAAATTCGGTATAATCCATAGTACAGAAGTTTCAAATGAATATTTGAATGTGAATATAATAGAAGTAATTTATAGTAGCATGGTCCACAGAATAAAAGTACCCCTCGCACCCCCTATTAACAGAAATTATGGTATAGTCCATGATGCAAAAGTTCAATATGATTATTAGAATTCAAATTCTATCTACAGTTGCAATTTTGTAACCTTGTCAAATATAAATGAATGTTTAAAATTTTAAAAAAGCCTAATGATTTGAACACGCATTGCTCATGTACATGCTCCAAGTTTAAACTCCATCATGCACTATGCTATATTTTACAAATAACTTTCATAAGTTAATAGTTGCCATAGGAAATAGAAAAGAAGCTAGAGCAGAGTATTAGGCCCACATTATTAGACAATTAGATTAATGTTACCTAAAGCTCCAGTAGCAATTTATACAGCGCTGCTCCTAAGCCATATTTGACTTAGCTGCAAGATGCTTTCTCAGTTAGGCTACAGACCAACTATTACTTTATTTTGTCAAATTAGTCATAGCACTTCTCTGTTCACAGCTACCTGCAGCGCAGCTTCCGGCTGCGATTATTTGTTAGTTTTTGTGCCTTTTTATTCTGTCGTTTCAGGGTTAGTCGAAGGTTAGTGTGACGTTAAATTATCATGATGATCATTTCCGTCACTGCTCTTACGAGCAGGCCTGGCAGCTGCTCGACACTTGCTGCCACCTGCTGGCTGCTTGTCCTGCACCTCAGGAATACAAACTGTTGCTGCTTCGCAGTCGTTCCCGCCACGTCGTAGAGTCTAGACTTGTACCTCTGGATCTTTGTTCGAAGTGTAACTGGTAACTGTGCTCACGGTATAGTGTTGTAACATTACATTTTTCATGTATGTAGAGTGAGCGTTAGCTTAAGCGGCTGTCTTATATTTCGTGCCGAAGCTCATTTGGGAGAGATCCAGAGGTAGGCCTAGCGGCGGCGGTTCATGCGACTGACGGGGAGGACTGTCCTAAGTTTCGAGTAGGCTTACTGGTAACTGTGTAACGGGGAGGGAGGTTAGTAACTGAGTTTGTGACTATATTTGTGTTATGACTTGACTGTACTAGATATTAAGCATTCATTCTATTGCTGATGCTGTCAAATAGTTCTATAATTATTCTGATGCGTACCTTGCTATTTTTCGATTTCTTTATTAATATGACATATTGAATATCGGACTCCTGTTCATTGAGTATAGAGGAAAAGTGTAAAAACACCTGATTCGCAGTCAATAAGATGTAAGAGGAGAGTACTCTGAAATCCTTACGGGTAATGTGTTTGTATGGTAGTTTAGGCCATGACAGTTAGGACTAGGCTTTAATTTGATCTACAATAGATTACATTTTATCAACTGTTTTTATATCTAGGTTAAGGTTAAATTTGGGTTAAGTTTACAATTAATTTGACAACAACTGTACAAAGAGTAACAATGGAAACCACGCTGTGGGTAGCTGCGCTTGCCTCCAGAAGAGATGCGTGATTGTTATGTGTTTTGAGTGATTCAAAATTCATTGGCTTAAATTGTCATTGGGTGATTCAAAATCCGTTAGCTTAAATTTTCTTATCAGAACTTCTTGTTCATATCCTTTTCATACACCTTTCCAGTTTCCATACTCCATACTCCTTCCCATGTCAGAAAGTTTGTTAATACCAACGATTTGCATGGACTCCTGGAAAATGCAAACGAGATTTAGAATCATGTGGGACTGAATTAAGTTCTGATCTTCCTGAGAGACCAGAGAACTTAAAAAAGCAGTTGCACTGCTTTACCGTGTGGATCTGTCAACGAGGGTCGAGGCACCCATTGCGCTACCCTAGTGAAAGTGAATCTAGAGAATTAAGTGTTACAAAGAAAGTGGTTGAAATCAAATTGATAATTATATGTGCTTGCCAGAAACATGTTAATGCTTGTGAGCATCAAAATGTTTCAGATATTAAAGACTGAAAGGAGCTTGCATAAATTAAGAGAAGAGGATATTTATTAAGGCGCCGTAGGCCAGTGGTGAGAACTCAGAGAAGATTCTAATCATGCGTATGGTAACAAAAGTGAGATAATACCAACACAACGCAGATGGGACTTTACCTACACACACGAGCCGCATGAAGCCACAAACAATCAGTATGTAAGCAAAACTAGCATAACACTAGCACAAATCACTAAAGATATATTTTAGGCAATGAAACTGAAGCTGTGCAAAAACACACTTTTATTTTCACGACAAAATAAGTTTAACACAGGCCCGTTAGTAAGCCTTGTTCATTTTTTCACAGCCTTCATGCCATGAGCTTTATCTCAGTTTTTAAACAAATTTGTTCCCGTTGGACAAACACTTCAAGACGGTAAAAATTAATTTGTGAGATTAAAATATTTTTCTAAATACATTAAAAGCAACTAATATTGTATTTTTGTACATTGATTGGTGTCTGGTCATGAACATACAGAAATTCCATTATCCCTAATCTAGCATATGTAAAACCTCTAAGCTCATGTAATCACAAAATGAAACGAATTGCCTACTATGAATTTCAAGCAAAACTAATTCAACGCAACAGGCATTTAGATTAAACAGACATTGAAACTAAAAATGCAAACTTGTAGCAATCAACGCCACAATAATTTCATGAAGCATCAAAATTTATCACGAGCAAAATTGCATTCTCGCTAAACACAAGATGAAAATGTAAATGGCAATACAACTGCTGCTTGTTGCAACAGCAAAATGTAAATCAGAATTAGAACGCTCTCTCACCCGCCAGACTGCACAGCAGTCGAAGGTTAGGCGCCTCGGGCCCGTAATGGTTCAGCATGCCCTGCTGCGAGGCCTTTGGCAACGGAATCGTCAGTTCGATGGGCTTGTGAAACTTGCGCCGCCGCGGCTCCACGGTGACAATGGGACTCACCGCAACACGATTGCCAAACATCTTCACCACAATGTCTGATGGCACTGGCTGAGCCTGAAACATTTGTTTCAAATAAAATAAATCATTTTCAAAATATAAATCTCAAAGTACATTGTGCAATGATCTAGTTATTATTAATAATCAAATAAACTGATTCAAAACTTTGAGAATAAAACTCTAACACTTAAACTTTATTAATAAACAAACCATGCTTGAACTTTAAATATTAAAAAAAGTTAATTTAAAAAATAAATGTTGCAGCGATTCATAGACATGCTCATGATTCATACAGAATCATTGATCATTAGTGGCAATCTATTTTTTTACATAAATCTATAAAAGCCAAATAATTAATACAAGAAAAAATTGCTATGCCCTATTTTAGCAGCAAACGAATATAACGTTAACTACTTGTAAAGTAAACAAATATATTAAAAGAGAAGAATCATAACAATATGTGTGTGGGTTCATAATTGTAAAGAAATATATAAATATATAATTTATATGTAATTATTTACACATAAATATATGCTCGTTTGCATATTATGTTTGCTCAAGAATAAAACAAACGCATCGTTATAAATAAATTTTTGTTGGTACATTCAAAATAAAATATTATTTTATATTAAATGCATCAAATCATTTATAAAGCATCCACATACAAACTATTTAAACTAAGTTGAATACCCAACTGCAATTGCTGCAGTCCGTTTGAAGCCATGGCATGCAATTGACAAATAAGCTGTAATAAGCATACAAAAAATGTATTAAAAAGAAGTAAATCGATCAAAATTACATAAGAGTTAGTAAATGACCTGTAGTCCGACGGCGATGCTCTTAGTGAGTGCGTCCTTGGGGAACCGTGCCTGGACCTGTGGCACAATAGTGGAGAGGAGCAGGCCTCCCTCTGGCCCGATGTTGTCCGCCTCCTGGTGCAACCTCGTAATGACGGCAAAGTACTGCGGGATGTCCGACGTTATGATCCGCGTCACTCTGCGCTGGTACAACTCCTCTGCACTCTCCAAGTCTGCACATCGCATACATTCCGTGATGTCAAACATAATTTTAAGCTCATTCTATTCAACTAAGGGCGCCTGCCTAATGGTCAATGGTGGTTTTCAATTTGCATTATCTTAGTTATGACATCTACCGAAAAAAAGTGAGCAACAACAGCGGGAATTATCATCAAGCAATCGAAAGTGGTCTGACAAAAAATGAGTTCTAAAAATACAGCAGGAAATAATACTGTATTAATGACAGTCATAAATAAAAATAAATAATAAAATTACAGAATTAATGAGGTCCATTACACTTTATACCTTTTAACTTTTACGTGTCAAACTGTTACACTTTTGATCCTTCTGATCTTTTTTAGATTAAGCGCAAACCTTTCTGCTTCCAGCCCACTGCTCAACTTTTTTATGTTTCATTTTATTGCTGATATTTGGGTCAGTACATTGAATTAGAAAATGAATTGGAGTTATCCATCTATAATGATTTTTAAAATAAATAAATAAAATAAAAATTGAAAACACATTATCCTCAAAAAAATTTCTGGGCACTCAACAACAATGAAATCGACAGCAGCTAGTAACAAATACTCCTGGTCCAATTCAACAAAACTTCCTATTCCCATAGCAGCCAATATTAGTGTTCAATAAATCAGCAGTATCCACCGGGAAAGTGTCCGTCGAGTGCGGCGCGCAGAGCCTCGTCGGTGGAGGGGACGGGGTGCTCGATCCACGTTTCGCCGTTCTCGCTGCGCAGAATGCTGATCTCGCGCTCCTTGCCGCGCAGCGACGCTAGGTGCGGCACCTCGATGATCACCGGTCTAAAACATTCACGGTAATAATCGTTTCTTTTTTCGCTACTCAGGCCAAGAATATAAGACAACGTAAACAAGCTGCATCAAGACAAAAGCATCAAAGCAACCAAAAACAAAAATTATTCAATTTCGTAAAAAATGCGAAAACAATTCAAGATAAAAATATAAACAAATTCTCTAGAGAACAAGCGTCCGATAAAAAGAAACACAAATATAAAATAAAAATTCAGGCTTAGGAAGAGTTTGGGAGTAGGGTTGGACTTGATATGTATATCTCATTCTATTGGATTCAGACAAATTGTAAAGCATAATGAGCACTGCCAAAAAATAAAAATATAATGTACATTTAATAAATATTAATATACCAATATTGAAAATGTACACGAGCAAAAGTTGTTAAAGTTCAGAAGTTGCTCAAAGTTGCTGACTTCGTTGCTCAAGTATGGTTCTTCAAACACCATATTAACAGAGCAGAAATATACCATGAGTTATGAAAAATTTCAAAAGCCTTGAATTCATATGGCTCCAGCTTCGACAAAGACCAACCCAAGGAACTGTGTGCCGACGGGCCCCAGCTCCAGTATTCTGCTCGCGAGAGCCTCGCTCTCCATCAGCGGCGGCGCGTTGGCGAGCTTCTCCTTGCGCACGAGCTTGCACGTGATGCGCGTCGGCATAGTCGCGCGGTTCGGTGGCACGATGATGCGCACGCCGGTGTGGCGACACCCGCACAGCGCGCCACCTCGCGCGTCAACCAGGAACGACACGAGGAAACTGACAACGCAGAGAATGATGCGTATTGTTTCAGTGGAAATTAATGCCCGTGAGATTGTAAGCGTTTTGAGCGAAATCTTCAAAAGCACAACTTCAAGCAAAAAGTTCTATAGAATTATTGCCGCGGGATTAAAACTAATTTTGAATCATTAAGCAAGTCTAATATTCACATTAACGAGTCACGGAGAATCTGTAAGCTTGATAATTTCTCCGATTTGACTGAGAATTGCATAGTGACGTCATGATGTATCTGTATAAATCTCAAGAGTCCAGTCAAATTGCTTGCAAACTGGCTAGAAAAATTAACTCTTTACGCATGTTCTAACGAAGTATTGACTCAAAACACGACAGTTAATTTTGAATAATGTTTTCAAAACTTTTCCTTTATAGGTATTATGTAGTCCTAGGTGGTTTGGAGGATGCATTTCATGGAATTCTTGGCCTACGTGATGCGAAGCAAAATAAATAATATCTATGGAAGACTGTGCTTTATTCTGAATACATGACCATTACAAGCTGCAAAGTGACTCTGGACTTCGTGGCATAACCGTTCAGCCTTGTTAAAGGGGCTGTAGCGTCATGGTTTCATAGTTATTCTCAGTTACCTGGGGCGGCGTAGGGACGTGAACCCCAGCCTATGGCCTTCTCATCCGGCACCCTATTCTACGGTCAATATAAATAGTGTCACATAATATATTTGCAGACACATCAACAGACTGGCGTATGTGAAACATTGCAAACGATGCTGGGCTAGATTTCAACGTCAATACCGTAATCGTGAACGAATGAGATTGCTAAGATTATCATATAACATCATCTTCCGCAAAGAGTACACAGCGTTGTAAAAAAATGAAACTCACTGATTAAGGTTATGTTATAGCAACAATGTAGAAGCAGTACTTGAAATACGGAAGGAATTGGACCATCAGAGAAAAGAGATTCCTTGATAAGTATAATTCCTTTCATTCTTATTTTAGATTAAGACATATTCCGCAATGGTTGGTCCTATCCCCATTCTCCCCCTCTGATCATTATCTTCATCCCAAAGGTCAGAGGATGTTCATCACACGGCCTTAATCTCGTCTTCACTGATTGAGGATTAATTCTTGCATTTGTCTAAAGCAAATACTGCCAAGAATGAGCAGAACACTAATCTTAGAAAAGAAAACAATGGCACGAAAACACAAACAACATTAAAACACAAACAACATTAGAACACAAACAACACCTAACATTGATTTTTAAATGTCAAAGAAGTGATACATCGAACATACCTCTTCCACTTGAGTGGACTGCAAGAGCAGAACATACGACAAAATACAGATAGCACACATTTTAATTCACATCCTCTGATAATGAAGGAAAAATTTAATATTACAGCATATTAAGAAAAGTTATCAATATTTATAATTAAAGTTAATAACTAAATTACTGAGAAATAAGAGAACACAAACCTGTTGCATACATTAATAACAAAAAGAACTTTAAAATTTTTGTTATGGTATTTAGTATCTGAAAGTTAACGTTAATAGAATATTATTTTTAGAAGTTATATATAATCATGCTTGCCCAGTGCCCACCAAAGACAGAAAAAAACGACAATAACAATGTGATAAACTCTCTAACAAATCCTCTTCATGTATTGAATAGGGTATGCAAAAAACAATAGGCCCATTCAGCCTACATGCGGTTAACCATTATAGTAAAGCGGATGTAGGCTAATTGTATAAACACATGCCATGAAGTAACAAAAATAATATAAAATTGTTCAAGCCCCATTACGCACACAGCGCGAGTACCTGGAGAGCACAGACTGTTTGTCGGTGACGGAGACGTTGTCGGGGTTGAAGCTGCTCGCGAACGAGACACCGCTGTATGACGAGCCGTAGACCTTTGAGTCTGCCGCCTCCGAGAACCCCGCCTTGAGCGGCGTGCTGAAGGCGGTCGAGTGGTGGTGCGCGGGGGTGCTGAATCCCACTGATTGGTGGGCTGGGGTGCTGTTGGCAGTCGTGTGAATGCGCTCCAGGGTGCTGCTGGCGTGCGGAGCCGCATACTTCTGTGTAACGGTGCGCTGCTCTAGCTTGTCTATCTCGTCCTGGCAGCCAATCAGCAATATATATATATATATATATATATATATATATATATACATTTAATATATTTAATCTTATTTCATTACACATCTCATTAAGCAATCTATTGAGAACTAATCAACCAATTCCATGCACAGCATATCTGTATAGTGCTTAGTGTAGTAGTAGCAGTGTAGTATAGCTATAGCAATATAATTTGTATTCCCGGACATGACATTAAACTGTGCCCGGCAGCCCTGCCCCTGCTGCCACCATAGGGCAGGTCAAAGCGTTGTGGCCGAGTGGTCTAAGTCGCGGTCTTGGATTACGAGTGCGACAGTTGTCGGTTCGAATCCCGGCCTCGGCGAAGATTTAGAGTCATTTCGTGCACCCTTTGGCAAGGGTGGTTTAAATTCGCCAGCCACAAGTGTTCCTACGATGCCTACCAGATACGGTGGAACCACCACCAGCGACCATCAGCTGGTGAAATGGGGTATCACCTTTTCCCCGCAAGGGGTTTCCCCGCAAGGGGCTAACACAACAACAATATAATTTGTTATCATTATAGGCCATAAGGTGCCAAGACATATCCTGACACATTGTGCAGTTTCAAATATTAAATTAATTCACTATCTATTCATATTGACAAATTTCATACGGCCCTTAGTAGAAAATTATTATTACAGATGACATGATATCCTCTAATCTATATTTAACATGATTTTTTTTTTAAAACATAAATAAAAATAACAATTGAAAATCACTTTTTGAATGCCATAAAGGGTAATGAATGTTGATATGAAAACACATCAAATTATATAAATAATTAAAAAAAACGACAAGATCACAAATAAAATGACTTAAGCGTGAAATACGACAGATGCGAGCTTCAATCTGTTAGTCATTAGTAAACAGTGAACCTGGACGCAAAAATTATAACAGATCTGTGATCATGACAGAAATTGCTGCAACGTGTATAGGCAAATACAGCGGCTGCGCAGCAAGAAATTTAAACACAAAACTTAAATTAAAACACCGTGTCTCAAAAAGCACCAGACACTGGACTCAAGGCCTTAACTCTGTCGACCATTTAAAAAATAGTAATTTGGAGACCAAGTTATTTAAATAACATCTGAATGTCATAGAACACAAAAGAAATGTCACAACATATGAACAACATAAAATGAAAGGTAATGATGCACAAATGCTCAACTTAAGCCTAAATAAACACTCACACACTCGTTTTGTGGCGACATTCTCCACTTACGTAGGGGTAGGCCAATTTCATTTAAACATGAATAACGTAATAAATGAGATCAATAAAATAAAATGCATAAATGAACTTTAAATGAACTAAAATGCATAATGAATCCTTATTCATAGATCTATTTAATCCGTTATAAAATTACAAAATCTATATCTCACAAGAACAAATTTTAACACAAAACCCATGCCTATGGACAGCAAAAAATTTCTATGAATAAATCATACAAAAATAAAAGCAATAATCACTTATAGAACACAGGTACTAAACAGAGGAAACCAATATTCATAAGGCTGTAGATAGGGCTGACACTATCAATAGTTACAAGCTCTGGCACTCTATACAGTATAATATATTGAACTTGAACCCCCACATAGCACTGGGAGAAGCAAGCACGACCAGCAGACGACAACTCGAGCATGGGATTACTTTGCTTGGAATAAAGGAGTCATCCTGAAGCATCTTCATGTCATCCTCAGCCACGTCTCCTGTCAGCTGTTCTTCGGCTTGAAGAGAGGGTACAAAACCGTCATAACCATGATGTGCACAATACAACCTAACTTCATTAAACTAATTCAATGTATCTTTTGTTTTATAGCTAGTAGCCACTGTATTCCCAAAACTGTATTTCCCTTGAAAGCATTAAAACTACCATTTAAAGACACTTAAATGTTATAAATAAAAATCTTTAGTCTCCTTCAAAAACGAAATTATATTTATTGCGATTTCATTAATCTTTTCTAAATTACAAATATTGCTAGAAGAGATACTAAACTGTAAAACAATTCAAACAATTTACTATGCCTAATTGGCCTAGTAAATTGTTGAATTGTAAACTGCTAGGACGTGGCATTCAACATAAATAATTAAATAACATTAATTAATTAACTATTATGTATTTTATTAATGTTAATTAATTAATTAATTAACATTAATAAAATACATACAATAGGCTTGTAACTAAAGTATACAAACTTTAAAATATCACAAATAATCAAATACATTTTGTCACACAGTACTTCGTAGACTAGTGTCACTGAACTATACCAAACTCATGACTACGATCGCTGCTAACCTCCTTCGTCGTCCGACTCTGACATGGGCGCCTCCTGCATGGTCTCGGGCGCCGTCACCCTGTACTTCTCGTCCGCGCCCTGCAGCGCAGGCGGCACGCTCTGGTCCGTGACGTGCTTCAGCAGCTCCACCACTGACACGTAGCCCAGCCGCTGCGCGATGGACAGCGGTGTGTGACCGGCCTGCAGCAGACAATACACCGACACGTAGCGGTGTGTGAGCAGCCTGCAGCAAACAGTGCACCGACACGTAGCGACTTGTGACCGGCCTGCAGCACACAATACACCGACAGGTACCGGCGTGTGACCGGCCTGCAGCAATCAATATGCCAACCAGTCAGCAATATGCTTCTATAATTCTAGCAAATTTTTTTTTTTCTATCTCTGTTGCATGACATATTTTTGATGGATTTCAAATGCTGTAAGGATACTTAACTGAAATGCAGTATACATTCGCAGCACCAACCCTCAATTGTATTACCTATTATATGCATGGATATAATTCTGGTTGAACGTTTTTAAAGGAGCTATGCTCAAATAAGATACAGGATATTATTTTTATTCAGGAACATTGGTTGTCTACACCCATGCTTTATAAATTACAAAAGATCAGTGATGGTTATACATGCTACGGTATCTCTGCAATGAATAATAAATTGTCTACTGGGTTCCTTCGCGGTCGGCCGCTTAATGGGACTGCCTTATTGGTCAAAGAACATTTAGTTACGTCAGTACACAATGTTGTTGCCTTTGAAAGGCTTGTTGCCGCCACTATTTGTGATGTTTTATGTATAAATGTTTATTTGCCTTATGAGGATGGGTCAATTACGTCATAAAATTTGCTACATGAAATACTGGCCAATGTTGCGGATATAATTGAACACTCCACTGCAGAGTACATCTTATTTGGAGATGATATTAATGTGAATATTAGCAAACAATCTGCACATGCTTTGGCGGTAAATGAATTTCTAACAACCTACAAATTAATACCTGGTCATTGCATTAATAATGCTACACTTAGGATTCAAACTGAAGGTCATGTGACAGGTGCACAGGAGCTAAGCGGCAGAGACAGTTTTTATACATTCTCAAAAAAAAAACTCTCTCAATATTCAACTATCGACTTTTTATTTTTAACTAAAAATATTGTAAACGGCGTCATTGAATACAAAACGCTTGATAGTGAATCAAATCACTCGGACTATTTAAGTGTAGGGTTAACCCTAAGTCTGCCTTCTAGTTCTGAAATGTTTTAATTTATTCGCAGTGGTTGTATGCTGAGCAAACATAATACTGTAGCTGATCAAGAACAAAATAAGTCTAAAAAGCTGAGATGGGATAAAGCGGATATTGAAAAATATTATAACACCCCTTGTGAGTTATTGTATCCTGTACACTATGATATCGAGAAGCTCTATACTAGCATAGAGACGAATAATTGTTCAGATTTTGATATCTCAAATGATTTACACACTAGGCCTAATAATATACATGCATATGTTGTGAACCGCATTAAAACCTTTACAACAGCGAAGTTGGTGGCTTGCTGACGGCAGCGGACCGAACTGTACCTTGTACTCGCTCTAACTCCCTAAAGTCTTGGTGGAGCAATAGCCTAACAACGTTAAAAAATGAAGCAATGGCCTCGTACCGTATTTGCAAAATTGTGGTAAACCCAAACATGGGGAGACTTTCTGAAACAAAGTGAAACAAAAACTTCTGTATAAGACAGCAATAAATAATGTTAAGAAAGATGCAGCTAATGTAATCTCAAGTCAATTGCATGAATCTTTGTTAATTAAAAAACCCGCGGCGTTTTGGAAGACATGGAAAGCTAAAATTAGCAAGCCATCAACTGTGAAACCTCG
>JAQIWG010000525.1:0-32763 GCA_034695025.1 Chamaedrilus cognettii
ATATACGCCCAGTATATATACGCCCAGTATATATACGCCCAGTATATATACGCCCAGTATATATACGCCCAGTATATATACGCCCAGTATATGCCCATTGTTATATTGTTATTATTATTTATTAATTGCTATATTCTGCAGTGGCTTAGCTGAAATTATGATTACATTGTCAGTCAAAATTACTGCTTTCCAATATCTTCAGATCGGATGGTCCACCATTGATCTTCGGCACTGAGAGCGACCTTGAGAAGCACTGCTGGCTCTCAGCCATCCGCCTGCTCTCCGACAAGGTCAAGGCCTCCCACCCTCCCCCTCTCCCCCAGCGCAACAAGTCCCGCCTGCCCAGCTGCCCCCCTCGACTCGGGCTGACCCAGCACGCCACGCTGCAGACCCTCGCTGCGGCGTATGAGCAGCAGAGGTTGTTAGACGCCAGTCCCCCCTATAGCCAGCCTCAGTGTGACGTCCTGCAGGGACTGCAGGGGTTTGATGAGGGAAATACACTGAGCGGGCTAGGAAGGCTTAATAGGAGCACTCCGCAGTTGTGTCTTGGGGCGGTGGGGCAACGAGGGGGGTCTCTACAGAGGGTGGTGAGGGAGGAGGGTTCGCGCTCGAGCACTTGGTCGCAAGTGTCCAGTGTCGGTGAGCTCACGATTTGTTGATTTGCGCAAGTGTTTGATGTTGGTGAGCTCACGATTTGTTTATTTGCGCTCTCCTATAGCTGTTGGGCAGATATAGAGGCTATAGAGGTTGAGCTCTCAAGCGTGGCCTACATGGTGGCCCAGAGAAAATTGTTCCTTCGTCTCGTATAAGTTTGACAAATATTATTTAGTCTACTTAAATTTTTTACAGTTCGTGATTCAACTAATGGCAAAATGATACGTGTGATGTTTGCTCTCTAAAATAAGGCCTTTCTCTAGAAAGTGCCCTCTTGATGCATCTAGACATATGTTCGCTTGTTCGTGAAAGTGCGAGGGAAAAAAGTGCCCATTCACTCCGTGGGGTGTATGGCCCGCAAATAATTGATCAATCAAATTGATATGCAGTATCTAGTAGAATAATTTATTCTGAATAAATTTGCAGAGATTTTGAATACATGAAGTCTGAAAAATAATAGGGTGACGATTCTTAAATCTATCTGAAAAATAATAGGTTATTAAATTCTTCATTGTGCACTAACATAATTGTAACAAGTTAGCTAGCATAATTTTAATTTGTATGGTAGCCTACTTCTCTACAATGTAGATGTTAAAGTTGGGATATAATTTGTCCTACATCACATAAGTAACCGTGTTTGGCTACCATTACTTGTATCAAGCATCTATGTTACGATAACATCTATATGATATGCTGAATTTAGCAACAAGATTGCATTGTTTGTTGACAGACCTGGTTGCTACGTCCAGTAGCAATCAGGTATCCAGCAACACCCTATCAGTAATTATTTGGTTGCAGACTCGACCAATTCTTACCTGGACCTCATCGATCAGACTTTGAGTGAGACCACAAGCGACATTCCCCCTGATCGACCACTTCCAATAAGTTCAGCCCCCTTGAGCGGCGGTGTCTACTCTGCAAACAATTCAGGTGTGCACCGTGAGAGCTTAGTTAGTCATACAGCTCAAAGAAATCTGAATGACGAACGAGTCAAGTGTTTCTTCTTTTTAGGATTGTTTGCCGGTTTCTATTTATAACATTAGAAACGACGTCGATGATTCTGTTATAAATATATTGGCAATAAATAGCTAGTTTAAGTGTTGCGGCGATAAATTGGTTTTTAGATGATTTGAATAAATTTCTTGAAAAACTAATTTGACTCGATTTCATTTCCATTGAAGAAATGCTTAGATTTTTTTTTCTATTTTGCCTCTCTTTCCCTTTTTCTTCTTTGTATGGCATGACAGGTCATACTACCTTGCTTTGGATTCTAATGCAGCATCCAATGTTTGTTAAAATTAAATCTGACGATCATAATGGTGTTTGGTTGCAGTTTCATTTTTGGTTCTGTTGGCAATTTTGTAGTTTTATATGGCGTTCAAGTTGATCGTGAACACACTTTGATGTGATTATAACATAAACAAGCTGCTTTATCCTGTCGACAGATCCGAGACGCAAGCTCCTCTTCAGAGACCGACGTAACGACAGCGGCTTCTGCGATTCCTTTGATGCTGACCTCGCCAACAGCTGCGACGGTGACATTTCTGACTTGCACTTGCAACCTAGATCCACCGAAATTCCAGCCTTGACCGACGATCTTAGTCGGATTGATCCGGATTCAGCGACTTCCACTCCTCCGCCGCTTCCACCACGGCGACCTCCTCCACAGCTGAGTGGACTTGTCCAGATGCAGAAGGTTTGCTCCGCCATAGCTTCCCGCGAGGTTGTGCCAGACTGCGCTGCGGAGTTAAAGCCCGCTCTGCCGCCTCGTTTGTTGGTGGCTGTTGGCAGCAGCAGCCCACCAAGGCCGCCGCCTCGACCCATGCACACTCTGCGATGAATGTATCACACGGCATTTGTGACAGTTGCGGTATTTTGTTAAAGACTTATGGTTACTGTAAAACATGAAATTTTAGCTGCATGTTATTTTCACGGTAGCCTCTCTGAAATTTAGCTACACTTAATTTTCACGTTTTTGAGGACTGCCGTGTATAGCTTCTGCAGCTTTATTTTCACTAATGTAATTTTTGCGAGTTTTACCGATTCGCGAAATTCGTCAAAATTATAATGCATGCAAAAATACCATGTTTTACAATATACCAGTTGTGGTGTTTTTTGAAGACTGTCGTTTATTTAACCTGATTCATGAAATCTTGAACGATTTATGACAAATTATTACTAGTTATTTTAGTCTAGTGTGAGGGCTTACGTTAACTGGCGTTGAGGCATCTCTGGCGCCAGAAATTGGTACCGTATGCCAGAGGATTTTTGACGCAATCCTAGTGAGGAGATGTATGTACCGTGAAGTAAGTCATTGCAAATACAGCATTAGAATGTAAAACTTGCATTAAAATATATATGTTATTATTGTAGTGATGTTTTTTAATCGCATAATCTTGACATGACGTGTTATGATGCATTGTGACTAGCATAAAACCACTGGTTCATGCATTCTAAACGATTAATTGAGGACATTACACTAGTCATATCATAAGGATTACAATTATTGTATTTGATAAACAAGAATTCGTTTGAATTCGCAATTGCAGAGACCAATATCTTGTTGTTTTTTCATTTCATTAAGGCCAAATGCGACATTTTTATATTTAGTTGGGTGTGGGTGCGCGCCATGCGAACATTTCGAGATCTTTTTTTATGCTGCTAATGTTTAAGCAGTGTTTCCACTCGAGCCGGATGGAAGACAACTACATTTTTTGTTAAAAACGTGCAAAAAAAACTGTTAGAAACTATTAGTTACTCAAAACACGCCTATACTTGTTTTTTTAAAGGTTTTTAATTTTAATTTTAATTTATTTATAGGAAATAAACGTTTAGCGTTCATTTAGTAATAAACAACTTTAAAGCAATCCTGTCACAATCTTTCAACGCTTCAATGATAGTTGATTCTGTTCACATTACTCCCGGCTACAATAATTATTCTGCACAGTAGGTTGTGAATAAAATGAGCGCTATTATCATAAAGACACTAGAGAAATTAGATGCTATGAGTTAACATCGTGGATCAAATTCCATTACATTGATAAGATCATTACATACATTGACAGATATTAAAATATTATAAGTATTATTAATATTATAATAGTATAAATATAACCCATACCGGATCGCTGTTCATCCCACAGTGCCAGTTCCGCTTACCAAAAGAGGCCCACTGGCACTCGCATTCGCTGCCCGACTCCAATCGAGCGAGTCGGACTTCTTATCCATTTAGAGTTTGAGAATAGGTTGAGGTCGTTTCGTCCCCAATGCCTCCAATCATTCGCTTTACCGGATAAAACTTAATTTTAATAACTTAAAAGACGTGTTTAAAAAAAAATACAATAAAACCTGATTTTTGAGAGCTAAAAAACCTAAAATACCAGGTCTTTTTCTAGTCTGACAGAGGGTAGTACTTTTTCTAGCACTTTTTCTTTTCAGCACTTTTTGTTAACTTTATGATCATAAATATCTCGGTAATACAAACCTATTCGTTTCTGATATTTGGGAACATTCTTTTATTGAACAGAATGTAACATTGGTATTAGATTATTGATCATTCTATTTAACAAAATCAACAATTCAATCTGTAGGAGCATTTAATTCAATTTCTTCGACGCCTGATACAATATGCTAATAAATTGATACGTGGAGTTGAAGTGACTTGTATGATAGGCCTAGTCTAAAATCATTAACTTGCATGGTTACCTTAATATTACGTACCTACTATAATAGGCCTGAAAGCCTACACAAAGCAAACTGTAGAAAAATACAGTAGCTTACTCCAATCGTTGACCAATTTGCTACGCACAAAACAAAACATGAATAGAAACAACACCATAATTTACAATGCGTGAAAACAGTTTCGGTATTTTACAACCAGTGTGAGAAACATGCTAAAACACCAGACTCTTCAGTCAGCTTGCTGATGATAATCTAAATCTGAATCTTTAATTCAAACGGTCCATTTGGAAATTAGCATCAAGTTCTGTTCTGTACAAATAAATTAATTGACTCGTATTTCTAGTGCAACTCCGCTGCTGCTGCTTTTGCAAATCAAACGAGAACGAACAGCGTGCGTTCAAGTCAATTGCACCCAAATATTCATCTCTGATTTTTGTCTAAGCTAGAGTGACACGCATAAGATGGGGAAGAATGATTTTTCTATTGCAAGTTGCAGTGATGCGTATTGTTCAGAAGGCATCTCAAAAGGCACAAATTCATAGGCATGTCATTACAACACTTAAAAAATATGAAACGCTTAACTCGATCGCTGTAGTGATTAATCAACAACCGAACCGGCGCCGGTCCGCGGACCACCACTTTGAGTGGTGGTCCGTGCTAGTCAGTGGTACCACTGACCTAGCATAGGCACTGCCACCAATGTCTAAGTGTTCAACAGGCTATAGCAAAAAAGAAAACTGCTGATACTGCCAGGGTAATTGATTTGGCATGGATCAACTCAATTTTCTTTTCTGAAAACGAACTTGAAGCTTCGCACTAAGCTTCCATAAGTTGATTATGTTGATTATCTATATCCCAATATTCAGTGCATACAGAGTATTTAAAATGCTGTTCAATTTAATAGTGCTCAAGTCGATGAAAAAACCGATTGTTAAACTTGCACAGCATCAATGGGCATTTAAAGTAAAAATTATTGTTAAGCTGGTACACTAATAGACTTACATACTTACTCTCATTTAAACCGAACACGTTTAATGAACTACAAAGAATGCCCAACTTTTCAACGCATCTGTTGCATTTATTCTAAGAAACATGCAGAATTCTTCTAAAAACATCAGACGAGGCAACTTCTGCAAAAATTTCTGAATTACTATCAGAATTTTTTTCGCTCTTAACTATTTATGCTAAAACACAAGCAGTGTTTAATCTAAAAATTTATGACTAGGGAGCTTTGCAGCTTCTGCAATTTCTACCTTTTCGTTATTCTGTTAATGACCTCACACAAAAAATGCTTCACACACAATTTTTTTTCTCTTCAACAACAAAGGGATTCAACAAAAAGCTACAACTAAAAAAGTAGAAGGCATGGCAGAGTTGACAACAAGAATAGAACAGATTCAAAAGTATCTCGTTGCACAAGCTTTAGATAATAAGCTGCGACACAGTCACTTGCACAAAAAGAACCGCAAATTTCAGAAGCGACACGTCAACAGCCCTAACGACTAAACTGCAGCGGCGATAGTTAACTTTCTAAATAAATGTTCTCCACTGTGAACTCTCCGCATTCAGCAGTGAAACATTAACTGGCTTACTCTAACAGGTTCAAATATTGAATACGAATATTATTGATTGTACCACGTCATAGTACAATAAAAATAAGTACAATAGATCGCACTCAGTCCATGGCATTATACGAATACGTATACGCATACGCATTGTCGAATACGTATGTAGTGAATACGACAGAGATCCCAGCTTGGGTGACATGTGAAACACTCACACAACAAAAAGCTGCTCACACAACGTAGACTTTGAATATTGTTCTTAGTGGTTATATAAACACAGTGAATTACTCAATATCTAACTCTATATGACAGGAAGAAATTTGCACCAAACCAAAATCTGGTCCCACCCAAATCCGACAGCTATGCCAAATTAAAAAGGCCATTGTGTAGAAATACGTCAACTGTGAGAACAGCACAATTAAATGCTCAGTCAAGGCTCGAAACTTGCCGGAGGGAAAGTCAATCAAATATTCTTCTTTCTCTCCTCCTGCACATCAACCGACATCGAGAGAATCTGAAAAGCCAAAAAAAGATCAGAAGTCATCATGAAAATATATTATATAAAGACAATATAAAATGTAAAGTTTACTTTGCGCATTTTGCTACAACACTGTTCCATAACACTAAATGATGCTGATGAGAGGGTTTCAAAATAACTTCTATGTCCGAAGCCTAATTCAAAATAGTTTTCTTTATTTTTTCCTTTCCTCAAATATGCGTCGTTGCACATGAAATAAGTAAACCAAAAAACACTACATTAACAAGCTCAGCATGCATTTTAATGAAATCAAACCAATACAAACTTTTCTATCTTTGAAGAAAGAAGCATTAAAAACTGTTGAAAGTAGGCCAGCTCCTTGCAGCGATCAAAAACAATGAATGATTCCCCTCCAATTAAAAACTGAAAGATTTAAAAATGCCCTCCCAAAGCATTAAATTTCTATGCAAAAACTATCCCTTTTGAAGGATAATTTTTCCTCCATTATTTCTCTTATGAGCTACACTATAAATTTCTAACCTTATTCATCATTCTTAATATAGAATTCAACCATGTACGGCATTGTATATGCCTCAATGGTAATGAGCATCAAGATGTAAAACAGTGCAATTTAATAGACGGCCCTTGGGCCAAATCCAGCCCGTGAAGGCGCTTTGAAATGGCCCCCGCAGATGATGCATATAATTAGAAAATAGCTAAATTATAAATTGACAGAATATATTTATAAAAACGGTTCAGATTAAGCTATAACTGACATGCTCGACGTCTATGAGTCCGCTTAATTATAACTAATTTATATAATTTGAATATTACAATTATTATATATAAAGCAAATGCCGTCTTACTAAATAGCTTCGGTTCCTTAAGCCGTCACAAAATTTTGATGGGCCCCACAAATTAATTGAATATGGCACTCCTAGTTTTGGACGTGTCAATTAAGCAATACAAGACCCTCCGCGTATTTTTGTATCCAACTCCCTATTCAACACCAGCAGCATCAGACGAAGCGCAGTGGCCAAACGATCTACATGTAAGTCGCGGGCAACAGATTACGAGTGCGATAGCACGTCGTTTCGAATCCCAGCCGCAGCACACATTTCAAGCCACTTGGTACACACTTGGCAAAGGTGGTTTAAATTCGTCATCCACAAGTGTTCCTGCGGCGCCTACCAGTCCACGGCAGAACCACCACCAGCAACCATCAGCTGCTTCAATGGAGCATCACCTCTCCCAGTCAGGGTCCTACAAAAAAAAAAACCAGTAGCAGCACATACCGACTAGAGACAGTTCGCTCGTACCCTTATTCCTCCCGCCGCCCTCAGTCAACTCCGCCCCGCCCCCCTGACCACTCCGCACCGGCGCGTCCACACTGCTGCGACACCTAGGCTCTCTCCTCGACAGCCGGTCTGGCCGGCTGCTCGGCGGCGTCGGCTCCGCGACTTCGCGCGACGTCCTAGCCGACGTTAAATTGTCAAACTTTGCGCTCAGTCTATCAGCGACGAGGTCAGCTGTAGGATGGTGGCTCACACGTGAATCTGACACCGCCGAAGACTTCTGCGCCTCCCTGGGCGGTGGCAACTGAGCGCCGGCGTTAGTCTGTGACCGCGGCGGCTGCGATCTGGCCGCTGGGACCGGAGCAACGTCCGATTGGCCGGTCGAGTCCACATTTTGGGTCAGGTCACGAGGTTGGGGGACTTGCCGCTGAGGTTGAAGAGGGTTTGCGGAAGGGTTTATTTCCCTCGGGACCGGTCGGCGCTCCGGCTCTGGTTTGCCGCTGGTGGTGGAATGCAAGGCTTGTACGCGGATGGCTTCAACGGGTTTAGCCGAGTTCGGTCGGCTGCGGGAGTCGGTGATGCCATCAGGCCCGGGTCTAGGCGTGGGGACGTATTCGTCAAAGCCGTTCTCTGTTGTACAGTGGCATATGCAACAGCAACTTATGACTAAGAACAAATAATAAGTATAAAATAAGCTAAATCAGTATAAAGATCACGTGAAACCTGAAATTATTCTTCTTAAAATAAAGAGGCATGACAATTTACTATAACATGGAACAGATTCTATAGCTTGGTGAACTACAGCGAAATATGTTCTTTAAAATTTTTGGCAGTTATGGTTTCAAAACACATCATTAATGACAAATAGCGTATCACACACAGAGTACATTTAGGAACAAAAGACTTAAAAGTAATAAGTAAAATCACAAAGAAAAATTCTAAATTAAGGGATCAGTTTACAGACACTGATGGACAATAAAATTAACTAGATGAAAATGAAAATGAAGTGCACATGTACGCAAATGAGGCATGACTGCTTACTAATTTTTTACTGCTTATTTAATTTAATTATATGTTAAATTTATTCTTTACCATATTCTATAGTTCTCTAGAAATACAGCATTAAACCCAAGACATGGTTGATTTACAAACTAAAAACACAGCCAATATGCTAAATTTGTGCAAGTTTCAGCACAGTGGCTCTTAATAATAACAATAATGAGTTTAAAATCCATTTCAGTGTCCAAAAACTTCATCAAAACCTAAAAGCGCTCAAACCAACCTGAGACATCCTTCGAGTCATTGTTGGCAGCTCCCATGACACCGAGACTTGCGTCCTTCAACTTCCTCCTGAGGTCTCGACTCGTCTTCTTGTAGTAGTACAGCTCCTTCTCCAGTTCCGCTATCCTGAAGATAGATGAACGCAAAAACAATCACTACATGCAAATGAGTCACAGTATTGAAAATTGCTCAGGGTCGATCAGAATAATATCAACAAATGTTCCAGGCATTCCAGGGAATCATCAAAAATTATGTAGCCCTTTCCGTGACGTCAGCCATTGCGGTACCAGGGAATATAATTGCCGCAAGTGCAAGTGCATGGATGCCTAAGTTTAATCAAGGAATATACCTTATCTACACGAATTATTAACTTTCTCACTACAGTTCCTTAATCTGCACGCGACAGCCAAGGTTGCATATTTGTACAAGAAGGCACTTACTAAACCAGAAGAATTAAATTTCATACATTAGATATTAATCTAAATAGGCAGATTAAACAACTAGAACAATATGACTGACCAATAATCATTTAAATTTTAATCTACATCAAGAGCAAAGAATGGAGAAGATTAGCTGAACAGAGAAAAGAACATATAAAGAGGCCTTGGCAGGGTGGAGGAAACAAGGACAATGATTGAATGGATTTAGGTTTAGATAAAAGAAAAACTGGATAGGACATGTAATGAGACAAGAGGGATTGTTGAGAGATGTGAAGAGAAGAATGGAGGGCAAGAGAGGACCAGAAGGTCACGTATCGGGATGAAAAATGATCTGCTCGAGAAGGAATCATATGCATAGATGAAGTGAAAGACCCAGGATCGATTAGCGTGGAAGGTTGGACAGCAAAGATTCTCCTTGTGGTAGAACACTCAAGAAGATATCAAAAGCTCAACCCCAGTTTCTGCATGTACAAGATGCTTACTTGGCTTCATTTTCCTTCAGTGCGCTGACGTTAGCTGAAGGCCTGGCGCCAAGCTCAGTCTCCGTAATCTGTTTCAGCAACAGCTGGATCTGTCGTTCATAGTTCAGCTTCTGATTGGTCAGCCGGCGCTCCATGTCGGCGGTCGCTAGCTGGAGACTCGACTCAAGCTCGTGGATCACTGCGGCCTGCTCGTCCGCTCTCACCTGGGCAATGAGCAGGGTCAAGGTCATAGAAAAGCAGGGTCAAGGTTATAGATCAACTGAGTCAAGTTCAACAGATCAGCTGAGTCAAGATTGACAAATAAACAAATGTTTCACCAGCTCTTCTGCATCAAATAAACTGGTATTTCACCTGCACTTCGGCGCAGGCCCTCTCCATGCGCCGCTGCTCGTTGCGCAGATTGACGGCCTTCTCAAAATACCGCTGGAGCAGGACCCTAGCGTCTCCTGCACTCAGCCCCTGCAGGCGCCCCATCAGCTGCACCCTGCCCACCGCCCCCTCACCTCCCGGCCCTCCCGCGCTCCCCGCCAGGGCCCCAGGGGACAGCAACGCGGCGCGAGACTGGCGCAGCTGCGCCTCGTGGCGCGCGATTGACTCGGACTTGAACACGATGGCCGCGTCGATCGCTTCGATGGCCTCCTCCATCTCTATCAGGCTGCGCGCAAGACAGGCAAGCGATAGATTTTATCAAACAATGACTGATTCTTGTCAATGGTAAAATGCACCTTCCAAGGCATGTCTTGAGCAATGTTTCTCGAACATGACTCATAACACGCCTCGGATCGTGTAGTGCATTAATACAGGTACCATGCCGCAGTCCTGCAATAGAATATTTAGCAATCCTATCGACCACGGCCTAGTATGGGATAAATTTCTAAAATGATCAAATGAAGCTATAGCTACCTGCGTTTGAGATGGAAGTTAACAATTACAAAAGTTGGAAACAGTAACATCATGCATCAGCATGGGAAACTTCAAATTCGCATGGTATTGCGACTGTCGAGAAGTTAAATTTAATATCTTACGGGTCTCAAACATCTGCGCTTCATTTGAGAAATTTATCCCATACTAGGCCGTGGTCGATAGGATCACCGAATATTCATCAGGCGTCATCTCGTGACAGCGTACCCTCGTTCCTCGAAGGTCGACAGCAATTCCCCGTCGCTCATCTTGGCGCTGAGCACAGCATACTCGCTGCTGATTCGCTGTCGTCCCTGTCGCAGCTTATCCATCTCCTCCTGCAGACGACCCTGACCTTCGCGCGGGGTCACAGCAAGTTCGTGAGACTTCTTCTCGATTTGCTCGTCCACAGTGTCGAGGCGCGACGACAGCCGCAACATGTCCTGTTTTAAGAAAAGTGTCATTTTGTAATTAATTAAATTATTATTAAAGGTGCATCAAGGTCTGTTTAAAGGCTGTCAATTTAGAAATAGATGAGAATACTATTATTATTGAAGAGTCTCTACTGGTTTTCAGTGAGGCGCTGTGGTGCAGCGAGGTGCTGCGGTGTAGTGGTTAAGGCAATGGACAAAGAATCCAGAGAACCTGGGTTCAAGTCCCCGCATCGACAACTATGATACCATGCGTTACAGGCCCTTCAGCAAGGCTGTTAAACACACAAGTGTCGTTAGCTGCTAAGTTGCTAACCCCATGCCAGATAATTATTTATTTGGTTGGCGTCGGAAGGGCATCCAGACACAAAAACCCAGCTCCAGCAGTCCTGATCAGGGCGAGCAAAAACGTCTAAACCTGTGTGAAAACATGGACATTAACAGATTAAACGACAAAAAAATGCTAGTTTTAGTTTAGCACTACTCATAAGGCACTGCTATCAATTAATAATTTGGTTTTCAAAAGATGGACTGCAGTCGCAATCACTCAATCCAGATAATACTTCTCAGAAAAAGAAAACAACTTGAAAATTACAATTTAAATTACCGTACCTTGCCAACGACTTGACTAGATCTCAGTTTCTTCATCTGCAGTTCACTTTTCTCCGCCAGCATTGCTTCCTTCTTCGCAATCATTGCCGCTCTGTTCTCCAACTCCTGACACAACAAATCTTATATAAATCATTAAGATTGATATAAAATTGAAAACTAACCACTGAAACATGAATGCCCTATAACTTAGAAAGGCTAACTTAGAAACGGTTCGCAAAGTTGCGACAAAAATTATTTTGTTTTATTCTCTACAGCCTGTGAGGCGGTTGACAATAAAACAGGAATAATTCACTATACAGCAACTTTGTGTTGTAGATTGAAGACATCCTCCACTCATCGCCGATACAGAACCTGAATTTCTCGCCAGAGATCTATACCATACCTTTAACTGGAAGCAAGTGGGACACAAAGAACTGGATTACAATCTCCTCAAAATGGCGGCATTTAGTGTAAACGATGATATTACTGGTTGCCAAAATCAGCTTCACGTCATAGGATCAATCAAAATCGAACTAAGTGGCGCAACGTAGCCATTTGAGGGTGATTTCTCTGACCTTTTCTAACTTCTCAGCAGCCTTGCGCTGTTCCACCAGGGCCTCCATCTCCCGGTCCAACCAGCGAGCCTGCTCCTCAATGCGCGTCTGCTCGGCACTGCAACGCACCCGGCAATGATCCCCTTGTTCCCCCACTGTTCGCATAGAAAAGCAAGATAGATCCATAGACACACCCATCACGACAGTGGTCGAATAAAAATGTGGATCAAATAAAAATAAATAACTACGCGGTCAAGTAAAAATCATTAAGGGCGCCTTCCTCACATAAATCTGATAGGTCCCCGATGACGTCATTAGAGGCGGAAATAAACTCTAAGCCCATTATTATAAAAAAATTATGATTTACATTAAACATATTTACACAGCATATAGCGGAGCAGAACATCAAATTGTCAGCATTCAGTCACTGCTGATTCATCATTAAAATATATTAATATTTAATGTGGATCTCATAGCTATTATTATTATAATTCAAACTACCGGCAGGCAGAGTTGTACCTCATCCTGCCTCTGCTGCTGGCGACCTGTTGTTTCTGCTCGGCGGTCATCTTCTCGAGCTTGGCCGTCAGCTGGTTGGTGTGCTGCATCATGTCCCTCATGCGCTCCTGCTCTCGATCCAACTCTTGCTGCACAAATGCGCGCACACATCCAGTACACACCCTGTTCCTAATCATCAATATCTGCATCGCTCAGGGTTTCCTTCTTATATCTCGATGTACACTTTAGAATAAGCTGTCTATGTAAGTCTTAATTTTGCAGAACAGAATTTTGTTCAGACTGCTGTACTTTAACATCAAATTTTTTAAGTTCAACAAACCAAAAATTTATACAATTTATAAATTGAGGCCAAGGAACTGAAGCCAGTTACAATTACAAAAGTAAACTATTAAATATTAACTACGGTAAATTAAAATTTAATTCAAAGAAATGTTTAGAATAAAAGCACAGCTACAACTCTCCCAGTTCTACAACTCTCGCTCTTCAGTGCTCTGCCAATTGGCAGGACTTTGGTGTCCAAACCCTCCACCCTAGCCGATCTTCGGCCTTTCTCTTCATATCCGCATACGATTCCTTCTCAAGCAGTTTATCTATCATTCCCATACGTGGCCTTCCCGGTCCTCTCCTGCCCTCCATTCTTCCCTCCATCACCTCTCTCAACAATCCCTCTCCTCTCATTGCATGTCCAATCCAGTTTTTCTTACTTGTGACTATCACTTCCATCATAGTCTAACAACTCTCAGCTCTACTTTTATTTATTATTTTCTTATTTATTTGTTTCTTTTTTTAGTTACACTCATTTTACAAAGAGAGATGCACCATTTGAATCACACAAGGTATAAATTAATTTTTAAAAGTCATTACAGATATCTTTCGAGGCGCGGCGCCAAACTGCCATCAGCGAGGCGCTATGGTGTAGTGGTTAAGGCGTCGGACGCAAGTCCCAGAGACCTGGGTTCAAGTCCCCACGCCGGCAACTGTAAAACCATGCGTTACAAGCCCTTCAGCAAGGCTGTTAAACACACAAGTGTCGCTAGCTGCTAACCCCGTGCCAGATAGTTATTTGGTTGGCGCAAGAAGGGTATCCGGCCATAAAAACCCAGCTCCAGCAGTCCTAATCAGGACGCAAACATCTAAACCTGTGTGAAAATATGGACATTAACGGATTAGACGACAAAAAAAGGAGGTTAGTTTCTTTAGTTAATTATTACAGATATCATTCAAAAGAACTGACCTCCAGACAGGCTTTTTGCTGAGAAAGATCTGTCTCTTGCCTTCTTAGTAATTCGACCTCAGTCAGCAAATCTTCAACCCTTCACAAACGCATTCAGTTACTTCTATTGCGGTAACATTTATAAGTTCAATGCAAATACCATACAAACAATCATAATCATTATAATGAAGGTACCACGCTAAAGAAAAAAACGTCATAAAGGTTACTTTTTCATAACGTTTTTCTGAATTTTCCAGTATTCTATACTGCGTTCAGTAAATTAAAGCAAATTATTTGCAACGCAAACAAATATTCAGAAGATAGGATATCACAAATTAATATTCAGAAGATAGGATATATGTATCTTAGATTATTATTATGAGTAACCTGCTTCAGAAACAAATCATAGACAGTGACAAAAAAATAGTATTTTAATAATCATAAACACTGAAATAGCATATACAGCAGCGGTTATCCTTTGTCCTTTTTCTACTGCATAATTTCTTACTACATCGATGGTTGATCGATATTGAAACAATTCAGCCGATGATATATTAGTAAAGGTCTAACTTTTTATCGGGCATGCTGTTCTCGGCAGCCTTTCCAGCGGCTTCGCGCTGCTCTTTCCGACACTGAAGAATCTTAGCGGAGGCAATATCCACCTTCTTCCTGTACTCACTACAAACATTTACAAGGATAATCAATGACCAGAGATGATTTAAACTAATTCCTGCATTAATTCAACTGCTTGATAGAATGCCTCATCAGACAAGGTGCAGTTTATCCGGTAAAGCGAATGATTAGAGGCATTGAAGACGAACGACCTCAGCCTATTCTCAAGATAAGGGTCTCTTTCCACGGTGCATATTTTGCATGAAATTTTGCATGCAATTTTGCATGCAATTTTGCATGCAATTTTGCATACAATTTTGCATGCAACCATGTCAAGAAAATGACAATGTATAATGTCTTTAACTGGGTTTCATGCAAGCCGTGCATGAAACCCAGATAAGGAAATCGTTGTCATGATAACGGACATTTTGCATTGTCATTTTCTTAACATGATCGCATGAAAAATTGCATGCAAAATTGTATGTCAAATTGCATGTAAAATATACGTCGTAGAAAGGAGGCCGGAGTCATCAGATTCAGAAGCCATGATCAAATGATTATAAAATGATGATTGACAGATCAATTGATGTCAGATGACGGCTACAGCACCACAGCAAGACCAGTCAACATAAGGGCGTTCTACAAAATCATCGCACAGCAGTCTAAGAGTGGATTCTATAGACGTACCTTTATTCCCACCTTTACCTTTTGCTTAGCTAAGGAGACAATTTAATGGCAGCCCTTAACTGCCATTCGAAAAAACTCACAATGTGTTTATAAATTGAAAACCAAACAAATTTATTTTGAGAAAAAATGATGTTCATTTGAATTCAGTGTCAACAGAAATAATATTGCTCAAAATCTACGACGTCCTGTTTATTTAATGACATCGTATGTTTATTTAAATGTATCAAACAAGAAGTTTCTTTGAATGGCACTTATGGGCTGCTATTACATTATCCTCTAAGCTAAGGTAAGATAAAGATGGGAACAAAGGTTCGTCTATAGAATCCACCCTAAATCTTTTGACAAATTCGTCGATTGAAACCAAAGCCAACCTAGATAAAAACAATCCCGCTGGACACCCTAGAACTCTGAACCTTGCAAATCGAGACATAATTTTTTTTTTATAAATTCAGTTTTTACCATTCTTTCAGCCAATTATAAGTTGCTATTTATTTTACTCACAGACATTTTTTACTGCAGGGGTTATTAAGCAGGGATCATTCATTTTTATAGTTCAGTCCCCAGCTGATACTTCCACTCTTTCAGCGGGGTGTCATTGAAAGAGAGGAAGTATATTGCCAATTTGAGAGCTAGAATAGGATTGGAGGCAGTGGGTGGGGTAGGTGGTCAGAAAAAACCGACTGAGATGGCTGGGGCATGTTTTGAAAAAGGAATCGGATGATTGGGTGCGCAAATGTATGGATTATGAGGTAGCTGGGAAAAGACACGAAGGAAGACCGAAAACGACGTGGCAAAGCCTGACAGAGAAGGATATGAAAGGTAGAAAATTACGACTTGAGGATGCGAAGGTTAGGATAAGGTTGGAGGGCGAGTGTGCATGGCTTAAAATGGCCTACCCCTGCATAAGCGGGGAATGCGGCCACAAAACGCACGTGTGTGCGAGTGTGCGTTCAGTCCCCAGCTCAGCAGGACTCACGCCTGCAGCTGTTCGTTGCGCGCTCGCTCCTGCTGCTTCAGATCCTGGGTCGCCTTCTGCAGATTAAACAGCTCCTGATTGGCTGCCGTTTTCTCCGCTTCCAGGGCTCTGATTCGCTCGACCTGACCCAGATTCAGCTGCTCCACCTCTTGACCTTGTCTCACGAGGTCACGGATGAGCTGCTCCTTCATTCTGACCAATCGGGTAAAAGGATGATGACATTCCGTTCAATCAGCAAGCAGTGAAAAGAAATCATGACATTCCGTCCAATCAGCAATCAGTGAAAAGAAACCATGACATTCCGTCCAATCAGCAATCGGTTGAAAGAACAATGTACAAAGAGCTTGTCAAATAATTAATAATTAGACTACAATGGAAAGAATGACCATTAATGGAACGACCAAACTTAAAAGCCAATAGCAAAAAAGCTCCTTCCAGTTACATAGATGAATTTTACATGTAAATCACATCATTATAACGCAAAATAGACAACAAACTTACGCAAAAATTTTCATTTAATCCTACTGTTTTAATGCTGATAGGCTTTTCTCGTAAACAGTGAAAGAATGATTAGGTTCAACCCCTTCTAGATTATGTGACTATAAGTCGATTATAACGCGCACTGAAATTTGAATCTTATATGCATCCCTCATCATAAAAAACTCCTGACTTTGAGCAGGATGCTGAAATCTAATCTACATGGTTAAGCTCCATACCGGTCCATAGGACAATTTCATTCATCTGTCAGCCAAAAAGGAAACAAACAATTTAAAAACTTAGATATTCTAACCTAAGCCTATCCAAACAAAACGCGGCCTAATCCAAACCTAACCCGAACCTAACCCTAAATAACTTTCAAGCAGTTTGCAATGATTGAGTCGCGAGGTGGGCGTGGCTTGATAAAGCTCACCTGCAGAGATTAGATTGGCGTGGCCGGGATAGTAACAATAATAATAATAATAATAATAATAATGACGAGTTTAGAGTCCGCTTCGGCGTCCAGGGATAACATCGGGGATTTCCTCGCTTGATCACGCACTACAAAAATTCCCGGACATCAAAACTCACTCAGGTGCGTTAAGCCATTATAGGATATTATAAAGCCACTATAGGATATTATAAAGCCATTAGATGATATTATAAAGCCATTATAGGATATTAAAAAGCCATTAGAGAATATTATAAAGCCATCATAGGACATTATTACAAAATCATCAAAAAAATTCAAAGCAAATTGAACCCTTGCAAATTTTATTCAATCATACTCACTTGATGTTGAGCTTGAGATCGTTGAGCTTGAGTGTGGATCGTCTGAGGTCATGCTCGGCTTGCTTCACGCCAGTCCGCCCTCGCTGCACTTCCGCCACAGGGGTCGTCCTTGACCCCCCTGCAGCAGCAGATTGAGAAGGTCAAAAATGTAAGCAGACATCGGTGCGAGGCACCACGACCCAAATAGAGCTTGATCCAGCACACTTCAATTTATCATTAGAAGCATAGCTGTTCCTACCAAATGTAATAACAAAGATATTCTTGCCAAATGTACTTAAAACAATAAAAATAGTCCTCAGTCAACTTTTAGAGCACCGTAACATGAATGAAGTCGTCACTTGATGAGTCCTAAAAATACAATTTTTGTCCGATAAAATACAGGTAAAAGAAATCAATTAGTGATATAAAACCAAACATAACTAACTTTTTATTTTTACACTTTTTATCGTGTAATCTGTTAATGTCCATGTTTTCACACAGGTTTACACATTTTTGCCCGCCCTCATCAGGACTGCTGGAGCTGGGTTTTTACAGCCAGATGCCCATCCTGATGCTAACCAAAAAAATTATTATCTAGCACCGGATTAGCAGCTGGCGACACTTCCGTGTTTGTGTTTTCTGCCTTGCTGAAGGGCCTGTAACACATGGTTTCATAGTTGTCGGTGCGGGGACTTGAATCCCGGTCCTCTGGACTCAAAGTCCGACGTCTTAATAACTAGCCTACACCACAGTGGCTCGCTATAATACAATCGAAAACATATTAAAATATATAGCAGAGAAGTAGCATTGATGCTCACCAAGCTGCAAGACCTGCGCGCCCCTGCTCCTCGCCCCCTTGCCAGACCCTGCCAGCACAAACAGCCGGTCCTCCTCCAGCCCCCCACCACCCCCCTCCTCCCCCCCCATGTCCCCCGCCTCCCCGCCCACCCCGCCGCCGCTCGAGCAAAATACGTTCTGCGACATCTGTGGTCGATTGATCTGCGACTTTCTGACGCGGTACGTGCCGCGCGAGTTCTCAGAACGACTGAAGGCCGACCTAACGACAGAGCACCAGCGCATCGTAAGAAAAAGCGCAATAATAGTGTCACTTTTCTCTGTAAGGGCTAAGACGGGCAACTACTCGATTATATATATTATATCCGTATTATATACTTATATCCAAACCCCCACACGCAACATACCAAATGATGACGTCATGGCGATCGGAGGTTGGATTTACATTTATATTTTGACTCTAAGCGTCGCTTTCCTCTGCGGAGCGGGGATTTTTCCGCGAAGCGTTAGTGCAAACCGGTACACGAGCACTAGTATTTTCATGTACCGTTTTAGATACCATACGCCTTCAGCGTTTGATAAAATCAACAACTACCTTTCTATCTGACCACCACCGTCCATTTCCTCATCCGTCCCACCCCCCCCGGTGACCCCCTTCCCCTCCCCCGACTCCCCGGTATCCTCGCCCCCCTGTCCCTCCTCCTCGTCGCTGAAGGATCTGACGACTACGTCGTCGGCATCCTCGAGTTGACTCAGTAGCAGACGACTGCGCGCGCGAAAGCTGTGCAGCACTCTGTCGACGGTGATGGCCGCTGGGCTCGTGTGAATGTTGCGCGTCGATCCCCTGGCGGCGACACTGACCGCCAGCGAGTCAGCGTTGTCTGAGGTCTGGGAAGAGTAGGCCTAATTTATGTATTTTTTTATAGTTTAGCTGTGTGTACTGTGCAGTGTGCAGCACAAAGACTACAATCAACTGGTCACTTCATCCACAAAAGTTTTACAATGCTCATCAGGCTCAGTCAAGCAAAAAAAACCCAAAAAAAACCGAATCATCGCTTTTGCTCCGACCTGTTTCGCAGCCTTGCGACCGTCGAGCAAGTGGGAGGGCACTGACACAGCGCGCGGCCTGGTGCCGGGCATGGTAGCAGCAGCGGGGGCGCCGCTCAGACTAATTTCCATGCTGTGACGCGCTGTCTCAATGTCCTGATGTAAGGAAAATAAAGCCGACACTCACTTAAGCTTACATTTAAATTCACACAAGTGCAAAATTTCAGCAAAACACAATGCACAAAACTTGCTTATGGCTATGATCAATTTGAGCAAGACAACAGGAGAGAAAAGAAGGCAGCTTTAAAAAAATACAAGCATATTCGTTCCTTTTCAACAGATAATTGAAGCATTGTAGCACAAGAGGTGCTACAATGGTTCTGTAGGGATCCTACCAAATATTTAGCATGATTATATCAAAAAATGTTTACACCGCTACGAAAGCCCATCAATTATTAAAATTGACTTCATTCAATACGACAGTTTGAAATCTAATTATGAATAAATCACGAGAAAATGAAATAAGTCACAACAGAATTTAAACAAATTTACAATCATCATCATCATCATCATCATTTACGTTTTACGTCTACTTTTCCGTGTCAACACGGGTTGGACGTTTCCCACGATGAGATTCCCCCACAACTCTCGACTCTTTGCCATCTCTCTATTCATGCCTCGCTCCTTCATATATCGCTCTCTACCGCCTCCGTTCATGTAGGAGGCGGTACAACGCAGAATATATAAAATTAAAACAAAATGTAATTACAAACATGGCATCATAGTAGCAAACAAATCGCATCCACCTTTTATTTAAAAACACAGATCAACCTTAAAGAAACACAGATGAACCGAAAAAATCCAGTCAATCATTTTCAAAAGTTTATTTACAAAAGGCCCAACTCGCCTCAATCCTGCCGGAGAGCCTGTCCAATTCAATCTGTTTGGCGAGCAGCTGCCCCTCGATGCGCGCGCACTGGTGCTCTGCGTCCGAAAGTCTGCGCGCCAGCCGCTCGTTGTCGGCGCGCAGATCGTCAGCGCGCTCCTGCGCCGTGCTGAGCTCCTGCGCCTTCTTGGCAAATATCTCGTCGTCGCTGCACAGGTCGCTGCGACACTGCGCGCACAAAATCCGAGAATGCACCGGAATGAATATTGATAATGACTATTTAGGCTAAGAATTCTACTAAATGTAACGAACTACCCCGATAGTAAATAATACCCGCAATAAATTGACTTAATAACATTAGTCAAAATAAAGTGTAATTTTTCCGGTTAGTAAAAGGAACTGATAAAGGAACAGATGAAGGAACAGATGAAGGAACAGATGAAGGAACAGATAAAGGAACAGATAACATATACAGATAAGAAAGGAACAGATAACATATACAGATAAGAAAGGAACAGATAACTTCTACTGCAGCTTCGCAGGTAACTTGAATCAGTTTTTGAGATTTGGACAAATACACTAAGGCATGTCCGGCGTCCGCTGCCTATACTCCTCGTGGGGTCAGGGCAAGTGAGGGCATATGTCCGTGGCGTCAAACGTCCCATCTGTGTTCGCACAGAAAATGTGTTCAAAAATTAAAATAATTATGATAATTTCATGACGTCACTATGCAATTTCTGATCAAATTGAGTCATTCATCAAGTCTTGCTCTTTGCATCTCTTTGACTTCATGCAAACATTTCGATTGCTTAACGATTCAAAAAAATTTTCAACGCTGATTAGACCCATAAATTTATAAAAAAATTATAGCTTGCGATTCATTGGATTTCTCGATGCTCAAAACCTTGCGTGTACGTAGCCATTTCTGCCAGAAATATCTGCATCATTCTCTGCCCATAGGCCTACCTAGACTATTTATTACATTATTACCTTAAGCATGCACATATTAACATGCTTTATTCTTTTATTCTTCTTTCTACGGGGTCACACTTAACGCAAGTACGAATCAGAAAACTATGGCGGATGTTCCCAACGAGGTCAAAGCTAAAGATTCAGAAACAAGATATTGTTTGTACTGATAACAGAGATCAGGAAACCTGTCGAAGTTCGTTCTCCAGATTCCTAATCATCTGATTGTCCCACGCTGTTCTATCGAGAGTCTCGGGCACGCTGTTTCTTATCTAAGCAAAACAATTCAATGAAGATAGATTGTCGCTTCATACAGATAATACTTTAGGCAGTACTTACACAGCCTTTTACATTTTAAAGTATTAAACATGGAGAGAATAATCCACAAAACCTGGAGCAAAAATAAAACAGAAAAACATTTTCAAAGACAAGGCAGCGTCTCAACTCTAAGGTCCGATTTAAGAGACCTCCCTTGACTCGTACAAGACTAATTTTTCTTACTGAAGAAGAAAATGAAATGGTAGTGCAAAACCGCTGTTCAACTATAGAACTACAAGCCTAGAATGCGCATGCATTAGCTGCACAATACCACAGAAAGAAGCATTTTTTGTTTAAAATGGAAGCTGATTTGTATTATGGGTAACAGTTGTTAATTATTATGATTGAATGTGAAAGGGTCAGGACCCTGTCAGTCAATTGTTGACAGTTGGTAATTGGTTTGGCCCACGGGCCAAGCCCCTCCCCTTTCATCCCCATATGCCCTTCATTCTACAAGCTGTAGTGACGGGCCTTGCATTCAACTAGCATGATGTCAAAGATATCAGGCAATTTCCTCGCATGCTGCATTAAATCTAAATTAACATAAATAATAATTATTGTGAAAGAAATTGTAATTTATTTCTAAATTTTATATTGTCTTTTTTTTCTGTCTGTAAAAAACACCCGTCTGTAATCAAAACTTGAATACCGACATTAAAAAAAGCCTACCAATGAGAGACTAGACACTAAAATGTAAAAACCAGCAGTTAGAAAATTCGAAAATTATCTATATTATTTATTACAAAACAAACCATTGTCGTCATTTTCCTTGTCAAAATTTATGACAAATCATAGATGTTTACGAATGGCGTTAACAGGTTACCGTTAAAATGCCTTCCTAGTCAAGAAAGGATCCTTAGGTATGGCTTAAGGTACGTCTCTGGAATAGCACCCAAATAAAATAAAAAAATCTCAAATATCATTTAAATCGACGCGTAGTCTATATAAAAAAATGTGTCCAAGCTATTTTGAAAAATTTTACTGCACACAATTTTGGATTCTGCATAGGCCCATGCGTTAGACAAAAGCAGAGCCACAGTCCGCAGACCTCTTCCATGAGTTCCATCCAATCACAGAGCCGCACGGCCTGACTCTGCGTCAGCGCCCCCCGGTCCCTCAGGTCGACGAGCTGTCGACACGCCTCCTCCAGAATAGTCCGGTAGTGCGAGCACTCCGTCAGCAAACTGCGCGCAACAGTCGGCGTATTATTTTTTCTGGAGTTTAAGGACCGTCTGTGGTAACAAGGTTTGTTACAGTCCGGTTCTGAGAAAGGGAGCAGCATAGAACCGCTCCCCCTTCTTTAGTCACCTTTTACGACATGCACGGGGAGCTCCGGGCTGCAAGCCCATTCTTTGTTCTCTGGCTTGCAGAGAATGGCGGTTGGCTGGCTCATGCGCAGTGAATTAGAGCAAAATTTTGCTAATTTTCTGTTACATCTTTAGGGTCAAACAATAAACAACTTTCAGATACAGCTTTAACAGGGAGAAAGAAAACAGAAAAGTGTGTTAGAGAGCAAAAAGGACAAAATAAGGGCAGAGAATAATGAAATCCAGTAAAGAAAAAAAGAGATAATGAGATAAAGAAACAGATAATGAGCACCAATAAAGAACAGAAGAGCCAAGAAGGAAACGGAACAGAAAATGGAAAGCAGAGATAAGGAGACATGGACACAGAAGTTCAGCGTAGACTACCGGTCAAGCTGCAGTTGTAACCGCCGACAGTGCTCATCGGTGTCGTCGCGTGTCTCCGGTGCAACAGCGGTGCCCAGCGACGTGCGCTGACGGTGCAGCTCGTCCCTCAACGCCTGCACATGCCGCAGTCAAACACGATTATAGGCCACATTCCTTAAAGGGAGACGCAAAATGTCTCTCATTGCGTGCCATAGGGCTGTATTCTCCAACACGGATTTAATGGTGGTTCAGGATTTTGTCTATGAAAAAAGGTGGGTTAAATCCTGAACCACCATTAAATCCGTGTTGGAGAAACCAGCCCATAGTGTTCCTTATCAGGTCATTCAAATTGAAATTCCCCATTTGTTGGTTGGTATGCATCTTAATAGGCCATGAGCTGGTTGACAACTATGACTAGAATCATTCTCACACGATATTTCCATAAGAACAGAGTTAGGCACTTGAACTGTAAAAAACGGTTCATAAAAATAAAAGAGCCGACCAGTTTTCACAGCCAGAACTCGGCACTTATGAGTTCTGTAGTAAAAATAGACTATTTCACTATTAAATTCAAGCTCATGCAGAGAAATTTTATACAAGGGCGACCAGATCAATAAAAAATATCATAGGCCTCCACCAAACATAAAAAAAGACTAGGTCAAATAACAAGATACAAACACTATCACTGAGCCAGATGGTCCAGCCATGAGGTCTGCGGATGCCGAAACAATCACATTGATATTGTAATTTATCTGGTATAAGCACATGTCCAGGTTTCGATTTATTCGCCCAATAAAGTGCTCAGATGCCATCCTTTGTCGTCGATTCTCATGCCTCCGGGGGTTCTAGGATAAAGCGTTTAAGCACGTTGTTTTCTTCTTTACTTGCGCAAACGAATAAAATCAGAACACAAACGAAGTAGCACATTATCGCTCCACTCAATCACAAAAACCAAAAATTCTGTTTGAACTTGGTGCAAAAGACATATTTCTACTTCTGCCTCCTTTAATTCTGTTGGACAAAAATAATCGGACTCTATGAATAATATCATATTTCGTCAAATTTAATTAGTTATATTGTTTTCTTTTTTTTATTTGACAGATTTAGCCAAAGCTCAGATTCATCAACCTTACACGATCACTCACCTTGATTTCACCCTGCATCTCCTCAAAGCGGATCAACTGAGGATCACGATTGAGGACCGGCTTGTTCTTTATGTTTCTCGCCTGACGTCCAACGCATCAGCGAAAAATAAGACTAAAATGTGATTCCTGAACTTACTTTATCAGAACGCAAACAAAAAATGCGAAAAGTTACCGCTTATTTCTACCAAATAATCAGAGTATTATGCAAAATGTAACTGCATATATTGACCCATATCTATAATGATGACAGTACACTTATGTAAAAAGTTACTGCCTATATTACCTAATTATCACATATACCAAACAAAACGACGATACAATCAGACATCACAGTAACGATATCCCCAAACTATCACTAAGTACTTCGCAGGAATAAACTATATAGATCTTACAATGCAATTCTGAATCCGAAGCCTAGATCAGGTATCACTGATCTCTACTAACTCACGCATATATCATATCCGCCAATTTTCAAATATTAATCTAATAATACCACACAGCACTTCACATCTTAAAATTTGTCCGAAATTTAGTCAAATAGCAGACAAATCCTCATCAAATTCCTCAAGCTCTGAAAACTACAATTGATAAACAGAGAAAAGTTACAAAACACAGATATATTATCAAGCAGCAGCGGAATATAATTATTAATGATAGGCTGCAGAAGGCGTGTAATACGCACCCTGTTCGCGTATTTGAGAGCATTAAGAGACTCGTCCATGCTGGCTGAGGAGGGACTGATGCAGCAGATCATCAGCGTCTTAGCATTGCCTCCCAGTGAATCCTGCCGTCAGACAAAACCTCAGATGAGTTAAAACTTAAGCAGGGTTTTAGAAAGTTTAGCAGGCCTCACATGCCAAAATATGATGCTTTGATGCAAATTCTTATTTGAAACAGGGAGTCGTTCTTTTTCTTATTCTTTTCGTTAATTCGTTGTTCCCCAGCTAGCATAGGGTTAGCTTCAATTGACCCCCCAGGAACACAATCGTCAGAAATTGTATACACACATCACGGAAAACAGAAGTAGACACTAAAATCCTTTCTTTTTTTTTTAAGAGGACTGCTGAGAAATAAATGTTAAAAATGAAAGATCATTACTTTTTACTTGAAGTGAGAGACCTGAGCTTTGATAAGCTTATTTTGCATTTGCGACACCGAAGTGACTCAATTACCATAATGCAATCACCATAACGATCAAAACGTCATCCGCTTGAACACTACAAGGTCTGCCGCCTGACCTTGAGCAGACGCGTGACCTTTGAGTCGCGGTAGGGAATGTGAGCGATCTTGCGCTTAGGGTCGCCGAGCGCACTGATGACATTGCCAAGCGCCAACAGACCCGAGTTGATGTGAACCGACTCTGAACGGAAGAACAAGACACCATCTTCAGCTATTGTTCTGTGAATTAGCCAGCCAAATATTGCACAAACTATTTAAAAGGATTAGCAAAAGCGTGCAGGAAAGCATTTCTAGCCAATGTTCTGTAAATAAGCCAGATAAGCCACTCTGTAAACCATTTAAAACAAATAATTCAAATTGGCTTCGTTGTATCGTCTTAAAGATATTCCAATTGCGATAAATTGATCATTTCCATTTACACATGCACAACAATCCTATCCGATCCACACTCTAATTTTTAGAATAACCACATGCAATCATCAGAATCCGCGCGGCAACCCAAAAAAAAAACCAAACTGACCTTCATTTGTTTCATGCAAAATATTTAAAATATATTCACAAATCGTTACTAATAAAACAACTGATGCGGCTTGAAGAAACTATAAACAGAACTGTAACAAGTTCATTAATGAAATGTGAATGCAACATAGATAACAAAATAAATCAACAGCTGATACCCTTGAATCGTTCGCCCACGTTGCCTGTCCTGTGCACTCGTTCAGATCCAGCGAGGTCGACAAAGTGAAACTTGGCGCACTTGTAGTGCACAATTTCTGCGCAGGCAGGCATCGGTTTGTGCAGTACACTTAGAGAAAACTATTCACAAGAAAAAGCTCGTTAAAAGAAACCACACGAATAGAGATCAGCATTCTACATGATATTTCAATTTTAATCCGCAAACTATGACACCAATAGATGAACAAACACCCAAGCACTCAGAATATTTCATTCTTTGTTCGTTAGTTGTAGTTTAACGGCACAGCGACACACAAGGGTCATTTCAGCGCCAGGCGTACGTATCATCCACGTACAGTAGATGATGCCCATGATATCATGTAGGGGAGACCCGGGCAAGACGCGCACGTTAACAGCATATCATCTTGCCCCGTGTAGTCATCTTGCCCCGGTCTCCCCTAGTCATGTGTTTGCCACAGTCAGCTTTGCAATTGCACTCACTGGCCACACGGGAACCAACCGAGGAAGTCAGTTCCCACCGCTAGCCCTGCATTGCCACACCACTTCAACTACCGTACTCATTTACCGACCCCGGAGGGATCAAAGCCTGAGATTGGCATCGGAACTCTATTGAAAGAGAAAGCGAAGCAAAGAAAGCCATGAAAGGTTGATTACTAATTACCGGCGGCATCGTCGGGAGTGTCCTCCTGATACGTGTTGTTTCTTGTGCGTCTCAGAGACCCGGCCGACGAGGGTTCGTCATCTGTCCATGTCTGAGCTGCAGCACAATACAAGGCAAGCCATCAACTTAACTCCGTATTTAACACGGAATCAGAGTATACGCTGAGCGTAAGCTGATCAAGAAAGGAGACGCAAAAGAAGAGCCACAAATAGCTTGTGTGTCACTAAACATAGCAGCTGATGCTCTGCTCATAAATCTAGTGCTTCTACACAAACAGCATTCCATGCCAGAGTACCATCTACTCTACAAGATGACATTATTCAAGATGATGAGTTCTAATCTGCATACTAGTAAGTTAGTATACTATACTAGTAAGTTAGGGTTAGGGTTAGCCCACCAACCGATGATGAGAGTGAATATGGAATGGGATCGACTGGAATGCTCGTTCATCTGGGTGGAACCGGTGTGTCGCATGGAGGAGCCTCGCCGGAGGTGCTGCATCACTTCCTCCGCACTCACACACTCCGCCTCCATCGCACCGATGATCACTGCGCACACCACACGCACGCACCACTCCAACCCACTACACACCACACGCATGCACCACTACACAAAAAGAGACACCACTCCACACTACCACGCACACACCACTCCAGACCACACACCACTCCACACCAGACGCACACACCACTCCACACCAAGAGACACCACTCCACACCACTTGCACACACCACTCCACACCACACACCACTCTACAATCCGCATCACATGCACACACCACTTCAACCCACTCCACACCACACGCATGCACCACTCCACACCACACACCACTCCACAGTCCACGCCACATGCACACACCACTCCACATTCCGCACGACATGCACACACCACTCCAGTCCACACCACATGCACACACTACTCCAAAGTCTACAGCACACGCACACATCACTCCACACCACACGCACACATCACTCTACACCACGCAACACCTCTTGCAGACCGGAAGAAAATGAAATAGAATTGCACTTCATTTGCTATTCGCCAAAATCACCTAAAAGGCATTTTCTTAGCAATTAGCTACATTTTTCCAACATAACAAAACCCTTTGACGATTCTTCTTATTGATCCTTAGTCCTTAGTCCAATTACTGGTTATATGGTGATGAATGGAGTAATAATGTCATATATTCTAGTGCACCAGAAGGGACTGGTTTAGGGTTGGTTGCTCAAAGATTGCTTTGGCGAAAAAAGATAAGGCCTGGCAAAAAATAAATGCTTTTGGCAAATTATTGCCAAATTTTTTGTTTTACCCAGAACAGAAGCAATGAATTAGTCTGCACTCCACAGCCTAGACCTTACTGAGCGTATTGTCATAGGCGACTAACGAAGAAGGAGCGGTTCCTTACTTGATATCGACATCAAACTCACATTTAGTTTCTGATACTACTCATCTAGTACACAGCCCTTGAAGTGCAAAACCAAACACAAAAACATTAATAGTTTTTCCATTAACCCTCTACAATTAAACGCATCGACAAACTGCTGGCTTACTTGTGTTTCCCTTTTCATCCTCCCGTATGTGCAGGCCCTTATCTGAGTCAAACTCCATCAGATCGCGCAGCTCCTCCTTGTGAATCTCAAAGTAGGACACTTTCACCGTGTACTCGTGGTTCGCGTCATGCTGAAAATGTCATGCAAAAATTTACAGGACAAAACTCTAAATGCGCAAACCGGACTGAAAATCTGCCATAATCTGCTGTTGTGCAAAGGCCATTTTAAATACCAACTAAAACTAAGCTCCTTTTATCTTGTAATCTGTTAATGTCCATGTTTTCACACATGCTTACACGTTTTCGCCCGTCCTAATCAGGACTGCTGGAGCTGGGTTTTTACGTTTTATATACTGGTATATAAAACTACTATACAATATAGCCAGCTGTTGGTTAATAGTAGTTTTATAGAAGAAGTGATATAACAACACTCCATGTTTTAAATATCGAAATAATAATGCACACCTAAAAGAAAATTGCTGATATTGGAATTGCTTTTAAAATGATCAAAAATTAGTATTTTGTACATTTTTTATTTTAACCTGTCTCCATCTTGTTTTAACCATCACTCCACCATTGACTAGAAATTAATATATAATAGTAATATCTTAACAGCAATAATAATAATGGGTCTATAGTCTGTTTCAACGTTCTAAGACAATCACAACTAAAAAAATATATATCATACTTAGCCTATATATATTTTTATAATTTATACCCACTGTATAGAAATGCTCGCATGTACCTGTATACTGCTGTATATCTGTTGAATGGCCCTAGGAATCATTCCAAGGCCTTCCACAGCCTGACTGATGAGGCTTCCGCCGCCTATGGTGTATGTCTTGCCCGAACCCTGGATCCACCACAATGCCAGTACAGTATCATCATTGCGGTGTGTATAAATGGAAGACAAGAGGATACAATAAAAAACAAGTCAACAGATTTTAACCAAATGTTCAGTTCACAAACCATTTACAGAACATACAATGAAGCACAAAATAAATAAATAAATGTCAACACGACAACTGCATAGCGTTTAAAACCGCGTAGGCCTACGCCACCAGTCTTCACGTGTAATGCTATGCCTGCCCGTTGCAAATTAAATGCTTACGATTTGCAAAAAAATCTTTTGGCATACCGATACTACACAGGATTTCACACCTGCGAAACTTAGCCCTGATTATGATAAAAACCAAACAACTGACAACCATACCGTTTGTCCATAAGCAAAGACAGTGGCATTGTATCCCTCCAAACAGCTTCGCACCAGCGGATCGATGCACTTCACATACATCTCCTCCTAGTACATCACGCAGCAGCAAAATAAACATACATCTCCAAATATAGTGTGTGCAGTTTAATCGCATTTAAAATTAAATGTAGAAGATCAGCCTTATAAAAACATCATTATTATATAAATAATTAATTGACTGGGATAATCACAAAAAGTTGTTTTTATAACTAATGGTACTGCCCAGTGTCCTCTATGTCGTGGTTTATTTATCTAAGAAGTTATAGCGAAAAGAATAGATATAACAATATTTATTATTAGAATTTATAATGTACTTTAAAATACAAACTGCCAAGGCTATATATAGCCTACGGTACGGTGCATGACATGACAAAAATTATTATATGTGCTTTGTGCTTGAAATAAAATTGCATACATACATACATACATACATACATACATACATACATACATACATACCTACATACAAAGCCAAGACCATATAATCCTACGGTGCATGACAAAGATAGTTAAATGAAAAATCAATGAGTAGAACAAACAAAGCTCAAAAATTGAATTCATATTGAACAACTCGTTGTCTTTAGTCTAAGTATTGTATTTTATTACCGTACCATATTGTTCATAAAAAAAATCAGTTTTATTTTTGAAGCAAGTCATTTATTACATTACAAAAATTAATCAAATATAATTATATATTTAAAAGGGGTTTGACAAGGGTGATGCTTTCCTCGGTTAGCCACAGTGACTGACTGTTTTCTACTCGCAGGGCTCGCTATAACTGTTTGGCATGGTTTTTGGTTTGGTTGGATATCATTCTAAATTGCATTTTAGATGCTGTGTCAACTATTTAAAATATATTTGAATTTAAATATTTATTAAATGAGAGTTTAACATTTAAATCTTGTGTTTATAAAAACATATACATTCAATACAAACCTGTGTAGATCGAGCCGAAAAGACTTGATCAAATGTGAAATGATGATCCTTCCCGAGCACCACTTGGTTGTCTGAAGGCAGAATGCGCACACAGACCGTCTCACCCGCCAATTTTTCTTTTTGAAGCAAAGGCCGAACCTGACAGCCACATTAGCTATAATGCAGACTGCACCAGTGTATATATACTACATACCAAATATGATTAAGCACGAACACTATGCAGACCCGTGCGAATTCACAATTGCATTTAAGCCAAAACGCTTTTTTTTTTTATGCCGCAAAGAGAGAGATATTAACATAGGCCAACGCACTGTACAATTTGCAGCACTGGTAGCTTTGATTTCTTGGTAGCACTTAACTATCTTTGAAAGTGTTAAGAATCCTAACCAGTTACGTAATCCTATTAACTACAGTACCTATCAAAAGAAAATTGATTTTTTAATGCCAAAGCTCTGTTTTCATTGGCGTTCAAAACATACTAGATAGCTAACCTAATAGTAAATCTAACTGCTGGTTGCTCGACTTCGATTTAAGTTCGACTTAGTGCCCGACTTAGACCACTTTTGTAGTCCAAACTAACCAATCAAATTAGTCGATATAATTCTCTCATAGATTTCCATTGGTTAATCCGGACTACAAAATTAAATCGTACTTAAATTGAGGTCGTGCAACCAGCAGTAAGCGTCTTTTGATGAGCGATAGATCTATACGCCAAAAAATTACGAAGGCCTAGTCCTGGTTGATTAATTAATACCGGGCAGATCAAACATAAATTTTTTCCATTTTTATTAAGTAATTATTTTTTAAACAATATTATTTCACTTTACAAAATTCAACTCACCCGTACGGCCACTTGCACGTTAACCTCCTGCATTTTCTCACCCTGAAGCTAAACAGTACTTTAAGATGTAATTTAATTGTAATTTTATTTATTTATTTTATTTATAATTTATTTTTATTTTATTTTATCTTAATTTAAGATGTAATTAAAAGTTGTAAATACTACAAAGTTAATTAGATTTGGACTGAAATTTCTGTTCTTAGTTAATAACTGTCAGAATTGGTGACATATGCCTCCAAGGCAAGCTCTAGCTATCGATTATATGTCGAGGGATTTAAATAAGTAGCGCACCGCTTTTTTCCCCTGCTGAGCCGTTGACGTGGGGGTGGAGGGATCAACGTGGGCGGCTGCCGTCAGAGTGGGCGAAGATTTCTAACGGGAATACAGTGAATACAGTGAAAAGTACAAGTCCGAACAAATTTGTTAGGAATAATCCGATATACTGCTGTACTGAATATACATACGACTAACTTTGAAAACCGTCGCTGAGGTAAACATTTAAGAATGTCGGCCGGAAGTAGTTTTAGCTTTTTTATTTTGTTCACATTCTTCTTTTTTCTTCTTTTTGTTGACTAAGTCTTCATAGGTTGCGCGTGTGTGTGTGTATGTATGTATACTGTAACTTGTAACGCATCAAGAATATGTCATAAAAACGGTTAGCACATTATGTCCGCCAAGGGGGGGTGGGGGCGCTCAGATAAATCGTTCCAAAAACTTTATAGAATTTACTACAAGGGGCTATCATCACCATCATCATCACTTCCGTTTCTCCCGTCCATTTTCCATGCTACCACAGGTTGGACGCATGAGACCAAGGGCACACGCCCTCCCGTGCCCCGGCCCTACGAAGGGAATCGGGAGATGAGAGGCCTTCAGGGGGAGGAAACAGTTAAGCCGACACTTAACCAATTAAGGAGATGACAGATCGGTCCAGACGCCCTCCCTACCACCGCCCACCCTATCTCTAATAACACACCCCCCGACCCGAGCATCGTCTCAAAGACACTGGGGCGAGCCAAGAGCACAGGAGTCGTGTTTTGTTTTGCCCATGGCCTGTTGGAGCATAGTTTTACGGACCTGATGCCCTTCCTACCGTCCAACCTGCTCAATGGTGGCAGGGGCAGGTCTGCCGGGCACAGTTTAATGTCATGTCCGGGACGACCGGACCTGACACTAAACTGACTAGGGGCTATCAGTAGCCCCCTAGTGGGG
>JAQIWG010000526.1:0-32750 GCA_034695025.1 Chamaedrilus cognettii
GGGCACCCCCCCCCCCCCCCCCCCCCAGCCGGAGCGGCAGAGTTTTGAGGTCTTATTAACGACAATTTGACATCTATTTTGTCATTGTTGAAGACAGCAGCTTCGAATGTAACGGTTGACCTTGCGCGCCGTCACGTGTCCGTGCAACACAGAGCAGTGCGCTGTTTTAATTTTTTTCGATACGCAAAACAGGTCAAGTGTCACTTCTGTTACTTCTATATTCTGTCGTGGAGCAATGGCAATAATGGAGCAACAATTATTACGGAGCAATTGAGGCATAGGCTTAAATGTGGGGAAATTTTGTCATTTTGTGGAGCGATTTGACAATGAATGGACCAAATAAATTGACAATAAAAATTGAGTATTGATGAGACAAAAATGAATTTAGACTGTTTAAAAAAGCGCAAAATAAAGAAGTTGTGCAGTGATCGAGTCTCAAGAATTAAGGCTCAAATTTATGCAGGGAAACAGTTGTCTTGACCACCCCTCTGGAACTATGATTTCGATCGCATAGGATAAATCTTGCGACGTCTGTGAAGTAAATTGTCGATATCTAGTGAGAACACTGCACGGCGTCTACCTGCGACTCACCTGTATTAATTAAATTTTGGCGAAAATCGCGCACTGTTTTAATTAACGCCTAAATACATCGCCCGCTGGTTGGTCCTAACAGGATCTATTTTCTAATTGAAGAGATCACACTTCATATTTTCGTGTAAGAACTAATTTCATGAACATCGACCTCCACTGGCTGTACTAAACAACATCATGCCTAATGTCAACAGTTATCTAAGTGTGGAACCATACATGAATATCATCTATAGTTATGTGAAAGCAAAAATATAAGAATTTGATTTTATACCAAGGAATGACAACCCGGGAGCTGTATATTAGGCCTAAATGAATACACAATAGACAAGCGTATTACAATAATGCTCACCAACGGCAGATCTGCATCACGTTAAGTCCAGATGACAAATCTAATTAATAAATATGTTATCAAAACACACATATAAATACTGCAGGATGCTGATGACGCTAGTCAGGGTATCCATATAAAAAACCACAAAAGAAAGAAAGCAAGAATTGAAGAAGTCATTCGAAATAAATGCACCCTTGGAAGAGGGACGCAATAATGATTGAAAGATGACGCTTTCAAAACAGTCACCTACACGTCCGGTCGTGACAAATTCATGTTGAACTATAACCTTATCAATCCTCTACCAGGCTAATTACGATGAACTGATTTATAAAAATGACTTATCTGTGGCATGGTATCTTATCACCTGCTTTCTAGATTTAACGTGCACAAACTGGCTCGTATTATTTATTGAAGGTATAAATATTATAGACGCGCGTGTGGAATTTGTATTCTTTGTCTCACTGTTGAAAAAATAATAGGCCAAGTAATAATTTTTTAACTTGTGCCTATCTCGCGTACGGTATGGTGATGTTTGCTGCGTGTGCTGCAGGGATTATGGCAAGAAGGGACGATTGGGTCGCGACCCTTGCTGCGCTGCTGCTGCCGCTGCTGCTGCTGCTGCTTGGCTCACCAATGAGAGCGCAGGCGCAGCAGCAAGTCGTCCAAGCGAGCAACACGAGCACTATCGCCAGTCAGTGCCACCAACAGCTTAAACGATAATGTCTGCGATTCATATAAAATAATAATGATCATCGTTGATGACGTCCATTCTTATGCGCTACAGGCAAGCCTGTAACGCTGTTTCCATGTCAACACAGGTTAGAGGCTTATATTGGAGCTGGGTTTTTACGGCCCGATGCCCTTCCTGTCGCCAACCAGATTAATAAATACTACTTTGGACGATGATTATCAGCTAGCGACACTTGTGTGTTTAACTGCCTTACTGAAGGGCCTGTAACGCAGGGTTTCATAGTTGCCGGCGCCGGGACTCGAACCCAGGTCCTCTGGACTCGGAAGTCCAGCACCTTAATCACTACACCACAGTGCCTCGCTATATCCATATCCCAAATATTTAGACAATTTCTGATATTTTTAGATTTTGGCATTTCGCATCATGAATTTTCATTTCCATAAACATAAAAATGTCCTGTGGACTTTATGAAAATTCCATGACGTCATGATTTAAAAAGTAAAAAGCAATGAACAATAAACCGTTCGCACGGTTTCCGAACATTCCGCCATCTTGCTTAAAATCTTGTTTACGTATCTGAACGTGGGTTGTAAAACTTTTGAATTTGTGCTCATGGATTATAAATATGTTCACAAACGGCATCGGTTTAACACTTATATAAGTTATTTAGCATTAAACGTTGAATGGGTCTTGTAGCAAAAAACAACACGTGATCGCTCATGCAGACCAGTAACTTCATCACCTTTCTTGCCATATCGGCCATGTGCAGACAACGTCGTGCTAAGCTGTTTAATATTTTGATCAATAGTCGTTCAATACCGAAGATATTTGAAATTAAAAATCGACGAGCATGATTGGCTGATTGTGAATTATCAAAATTTCTTAAAAGATACATGAAATACGCATGAATTGAGCAGTTATAAAATGTACATGTAGAGCGTCTGGGACTCAATATAGTATACATCATCAAAATTAAATGCTCTTGCTATGGCTCCAAATTGCGGAAATTTAAGTAGGGTGGAAAATCCTACTTTTATCGTTGAAAATCTTGTGGCCTTTGAAGTATGCGTGATACATCTAGTCAATGTATACACAGTGGCTCAAAAGTTAAGGACCGAACAAATTTCTTGAATAACTCCCACATGCAATAAGCCAAGTCCATGAATTTTAACCACACTATCTTCGATCACTGCTTCATATTTCGGTCAATTTTTGTTGAAGTTCATTCAGCAAACCGCTGGATTTTCCAGCGGCTTTTGCTGGATAATCCAGCAAACCGCTGGATAAAATGAATCGTCCAGTTATACATAACTGAATGTATCGTATTAACTGCTTGATGAAATTCAACGAAAATTCGCAGAAATATGAAGCAATGATCGTCAAATGTGGTAAAAATTTAATTGACAACGCTTATTGCGTTCCGTAGTTATTGAAGAAATTCATTTGGTCCTTTACTTTTGAGTCACGGTGTAGTTTATAAAGCGTAGTGTTATTGTGTAACATACTTCTACGGGCAATCAATAGATGTAGTATGTAGAGAGTAGTGTTGCTGTGCAGCGTACTGCTATATGCAGTCAATAGATATGCAGTACTGTAAACGTTCCTTTACACGCTGCATATTTTGCATGAAGTTTTACATGTAATTTTTTGCATGCAGCCGTGTTAAGGCGGACGGACGACCGTTTTCATGACAACGATTTTCTTAACTGGGTTTCATGCATGGCTTGCATGAAACCCAGTTAATTACAATTTACATTGTAGTTACCTTAGAATGATTGCATGTAAAATTGCATGTAAAATTACATGTAAAACTTCATGCAAAACATGCAGCGTGTAAAGGAACGCTTAAACATGAAATCTGTAAGGCATGAAATTTAAGGAAATTTTGTTTCATAGTGCGTTAATAGTGCATTTTTGCCTCGGTACTGAGACCAAAATCTCGCGGCCATTGCAGCGTGCTGCTACGTTTAGTCAGTTGATAGTCTATAGTGAGTAGGGTGTTGTTGCGCTGCACACTGCTACACCACATCAATATTATAGTGCATTGAGTAGAGTGTTGTTTTGCATTGTACTGCTACGCCACGTCAATATTTATGGTGCATGGAGTAGCGTTGTTGGTGTGCACAGTACTGCTGCGTCCAGTCAATAGATATTGCTTATATGGAGAGTTTAGTGTGCTGTGAGTTTGTGAAGCGTACTACATCCAGTCGATAGATAATATATAAAGTGTATGCTGGTGTATCGTCGCTGTGCAGCGTACAGCTACTTCACATCAACATTTAGTGTGCATAGAGTACGGTAGTGTTATTGTCGTGCATCGTGCTGCTACATCCACAGCGCGTGCAGGAGCATCTACTCGATCAACAGCATCCAGTACTGCTGCATCCAGTCAATGGATAGAGTGTATAGAGAGTAGTGTTGTTGCCGTGCAGCGTGCTGCTACACATTGTTGCTGGGTGCACAGCGTGCTGCTACATCCAGAGCGCGTGCAGCGCGTGCAGGAGCGTCTACTCGGTCAACAGCATCCAGTACTGCTGCCCCAACTGTCGCGGCGACGTCCTCGTCACCGACCTCATCTGCACGTGCTACGCGCCAAGCTACACCAACACCTCCGCGCTCAACTGCACCATGTCGAACGTCGTCGTGGGGGGCTACCCCGCACTCAGACCCAGCTACTACTACGCTGCGGCGCACTCGCTCAGACCTTCTGGTGTCACCGGGGCGCTCGGCACGGCGGCCATCTTGATGATGCTTGCATCGATGCTCTGAGCTGAAGCACGGTTACTGCCTTCTTCAAAAGCAAGAACAGTAGTGGACAAGTATTGGTTGCTGTCATGGGCGCCCGCGCATTGATGCAGGGGGGTGCACTTGCACCCCCTCGATAAAGAGATTACACCTGCCTGGAAAGGCTAGGTTGCACCCCGTGGTACCCCCTGACGCTGCAAGATTGGTCTTCCTAGCGAGCGGGGGGGGCAAACAAAAATTTAAGTCGTCCGCAGAGTCGATTGCATGATGAGGATGACAGGGGTTGTATTCCCTTCATAGCATTTTTGATTGTCAAGATGATTTTCTGTCGGCACCCCCAACACCCCGCTCACAAGTTCGCCTGATTTAGCAAATTGTGTTTTGCACCCCCTTGGAAAAAATCCTGCAGGCGCCCATGGCTGCCTCTATTGTGACGTACTGTTTAGGGGGTTTCCAAGATTGTGTGACAATGTCTTACAACCTGAGGCAAAAATGGGCGTGAAAAGCATGAAATATATACTGTCGTTGCGGATGACCCCTGAAATGCACCTAACGGATCATCCAGCTGAGCGGAACTCATAATACTCGTAGATATAAATTATTATGCTGAGCGTAACTAATAATACTCGTACATATATATATTATTATGCTATCAGACACTTATATGATGCGTATCGGACACACTTGTGTTTGTCTGATTTAGCCTTCCCACATTTTTTCCGGAACATGGAAGGGTTAGATACTGTCAAATATGAAATGTGAGCTGCAAGCTATTTTCGCGGTTTTGCGTCTCGTAAATTTAGCTGCACTTAATTTTTGCGTTTTTAGGGACTGCCATAGCTTCTGCAACTTTAATTTGGCGCATGAAATTTTGGCGTCTTTGTCAGATTAGCAAAATTTACCTAAATTACATGTGCACGCGCTAAAATTTCATGCTTTACAGTGGGGCCTACTTTTTTAGGTGGGGATTTCATGATGTGTGACAATGTGTTACAAGGGAGGGGGGTGAAAAATTGCTTTAAAAGCGTTGAGGTGTATACTGTCCGTGTGGACAATCTATACTACACTAGAAGGATTGTCTAGCTGAGTGGAACTCACTATGTGACATGACACACTTCTATGTGTCTGAGTGCGCTGACTTATAATGATAATGGCGATGGATGGTGTATGGTCGGAGGGGGGGTTAAGTGGAATTTAGCCTCCCCCTCCTTCCTTTGAAAACATGGAAGGGCTAGATATGCCATCTTCAATGTACCCTTGCTTCCATATATTCATTTTTGTATTCTATCAAATTATCGAAAAATGTCCGGGCACAACGCTAAGGGCTGGTGTCTTCAACATGGATTTAATGTTGGTTCAGGATTTAGCATATGCAAAAAGTAGGTTAAATCCTGAACCATCATTAAATCCGTGTTGGAGAAACCAGCCCTAAATAATCTTATACCGGCATTTAAAAATTGATGTAGCTAAATTTGCTAAATTTGCTATAATTTCCTTACGATGAGAGAATGATGTGCTGAATGCAAGTTGTGCTGTGTTAGGCTTACATGTGAGTACTTTGCGTACTATCACATTGTGCGCGCATGCACTTCGTGCGCATAGGCATGCGCACCTTTTATATTGCTGCCGACCGGGCGATTTTGTCGCCTTCCAAACCCTCTGCTAATTTTGCTGAAATTGCGGCTTATGCGCTCTCCTGTTTTGAAGGGTACGCAATGCCACTGATGATGATAATGATGATAATGATGAGGATGATGAGGATGATGGATTTAAATCGAGTTTAGTAGACATCATCAGGGACCTTTTATAGAGAGTGAGGGAGTGAAGCGGACTCGATACAGTCGATTGCTCGATCACGTCATAATAAATAACTTGAATCTCGCTTTTCAAGTTGTTAGTACACTACTTAAACAAATATCAGAAGGTGTCAGTTTTTGTCAGTTTTGTGTCCTCGTGATTGAACAGAATGGTTGGGCACAGATTGAACTTCGTCAGGTTATTTGACTGAATTTATGCAATTTAACTATAATCGGAGTCAAGGCTGTAAATAGCAGCTTAAACGCCACATATAAAAATTCACAAAATAAGTAATGAATCATTTCACAAATTTGGTTCAGTCTCATTTTATTCGTCAGACAACTGTTTTGCTTTATAAGCCTTTTAAGAAGCGTGATTGAGCAATCAACCTTTAGTAGATGAGCTGTGTGGGGAGGAACATTACTGCTTTCTGCTTCGATAGCATGCAATAGTTTGCTTTTATACATTTTTGCTGTTATTTGCTTTTCACTTCCTCACCTGCTGTGCACAAATCATGGAGGTGGAGCAACTAATTGTATTTAATGTGATCTGATATCCTTTCAATCCTCGCATCAGGACAATGAGTGACTTGAATCAGTGGTGTTATTGCACGGTAAATATGAGATACGATATTGTATAAATTATGCATGGGTTATTATGATCGGAGTTTATTACGTTAAATTGTTGTGATCATGCGTTCGACAGAAAGATCTGATCAATATCGCAAATGTTCTTCTATGCAATGTACGAAGTTACCAAGGGTCAAATGTGGACCGCGGCTCAGAAAAAGTGGCCCGCCCATATATCAAAATTATAACATATAATGTCGGTCGCTTGAAGCTAAAAATTGCAGCAGTAAATGCAGCCCGCAGTCTCATAATTTTCTTCCACCACTCTTTTTAGCCCTTTCTCGGTCAGATTGGTATATATAATGCGGCCCGCGCTTATATAATCAGGCACCATTGCGGCTCGCCACGAATAAGATTGTACATCGCGGTATTTAGAAGCCTGTGCTTCACATGGAGGCGAAGGAATTCTGATTAACATTACTCATCAATTATTGTTCTATTGAAATGACTGAGAACGAATGAATGGTAATGAAATTGATCTAATACGAAGCCCAACTGTAATTATTGTTATTGTTTCTGACTATGGATTAGATACTTCAATGAATTGAACAGAAATCTGATGCTGGACATGTGATTACAAAACGTGTACAATTGGTTATTTCTAACTGCGTTAATGAGCCATGTATTAATGAGGACATCCACTGCATTAATGATCATTAATGATACCGCGTTAATAAGCCACGTTAACATGCGTACCCACCATTGCGAGTTAACCTCAAGTTGACTCGGTCGGCAGATTGACTGACGTTACGCTAGGCATAGAATATTGACAACGGTCATTTTAAACTCGCCGATTGACCAATTCGAAGTTAACTCGCAATGGTGGGTATGGATATAAATGTTCCATATCTAAATCATTATATGGTGTAAGAATTTGTGATTTTGATACTGAACTTTAATATTAGGCACATGTGTAATTAGCTACCGGTACTGTTGTCTTTCTACTAGCATCATGGGTATGGACATTTTGATTCCTGCGCACATATATCATTTCGTTTTGATTTAAAATCAAAGTTGCTTCATGAATTTTAGACAGGTCGTCTGATTCACAGATAGGAGTTGAGACACGCTGGGCCAGTGTACATATAAATCAATGTATTATGAATGATGTGTTATTTTAAGGTCTAGTTGTTCAATAGCGAGGTATTTGAAAGATCTCGGATTATTTAAATAACTGAATAACTCTCCAATATTGGCGAGTTATTTGAATGATGTGGATCTAATTTGCACGATTTGATTGGGTCGTGACGTCATTTTTGTTTTGTGGCAATTTAAAACCAAACTACTCTCGATTGGGCAACTACGTAGCCTTAGACCCAGTTGCTCAATAGTTATTTGGTTTTAAATAATCATAAAACAAAATTGATGTCACGACCCAATCATTTCACGCGAATTGGATCCAGATCTTTCAAATAACTCGCCATTATTGGAGAGTTATTCAAAATAATCCTGGGTTATTCAAATAACTCTCTATTGAACAACTGGGCCGTAATGATTTACAAAATTTTGTGCATTGTAGCTGACAACGGTTTACGAGCTTCTGTAACTGTCTACTGTAACAGTATAACGGTACTGATTTACATAGTAATCACCAGGGTAGAGACTTTGGCCAGTCACAGTGGGACACAATGGTATTTATCCCTTAACCAAAAATTGGAGGAAGAAAATAAGTATATAAGCCAATGTCCTCGACGACGACCCCCATGAATTTTTTGAAAACTCCGTCAGTATCCCTTTCTCCCCTTCCTCTCGCTCGTTCTGTACAGATAAACGAAGAAGTCGTACACAGCTTTTTAAATCTATATTCCAAATCGAGCAAAATCGCGGGATGCCCTTCCAAAAAAAATTCTTGGCGCGAGCACTGCTTACAAATGATTGAGATCCAGAACAGCACATTAGTTGAGTGAAATGCCTCTCGCAGTCCACTCTATGGTCAACACTTCAAGGTAGTTATATCAAATCTTCCGAGCCTTCTTTCAGAAGATACTGTAAACCATGAAATTTTTGTGTGCATGCAATTCTGGATAATTTTGCGAATTGGTCAAACTCGCAAAAATTATGTGTGCCAAAATAAAGTTGTATAGGCTCTATATAATGGGTAGTCTTCAAAAATGCAAAAATTAAGTGCAGCTAAATTTCCGAGAGGCAGGTCCACAAAACTAACATGCAGCAAAATTTTTTATGTTTTACAGTAATCTTGCCATAACCTGCTTGCAAGATGCAATGTATCGTTTTCACGTGTTAAGCGACGCCGTCTTCCGGTAAGACGTGTTTTTCCACAAGCGATGATTACATGGTGGTTATATGTCATATACGTTGTGGTTAATTGAAAAACAACTGGGAAGATGTAGTGCTAGCACCTGTGTGTTCCCGGCAGTGCCGCCTTCCGGCAACACGCTTTTTCACAGCCAACTTTCGGTAAGATGGCTCTTCCAGCAAGGAATCAGCTCGCAAGGTGTGATGTAACTGTACCATTACTTTTGACTGGAAATGTTGTGCATAGAACGCCGATTCTATAAAGCTAATTGACGAGAGAAGAGGAACCTCACAAACTCGTTCAAAAGCAACTAATTTTTAATATCATTGCTAACAAAACGACACTGAATGAAATGACAATAAAATAACACTGACAAAGAAAAATAAAACAGGAATGTATGACATATCTATCGACAAACTGATAAGCAAAGCTCTAATACCAATATCCAAGTTTACAATAACTAATGTACCACATTCCATTGAGACAATTTGGTCAAAAAGTCACGCGTTGAAGATCATTTACTCACAGCATATCACTAAACATCGGTCTAAATACGGTTACTTTGTCTAAAACAAATTTCATGTCGCAAAAATTGTCTAAATATCGTCTATGCACAAATTTACTAGTATTTTTACAAGGCATTTAAGTACGGTAATGAAAGAAATTAAACTTCGCAGAGAAGTAAATGCTTTTTAAAATAATAGAATTGACATGGGACGTGGTGAATGGGTGAACTAGGTCATCACGACCTAGTTCACAGATCCAATAGCTTGTGAAACAGTTAAATAGCTAGATGATAGCAATAGTACACAGAGCAAGCTAAGCCAGTGGTCACAATACACAGACCTTGTGCATCTATCATACTCAGAGTTGATGGTGTGATTTATCTTGCAACAATTTCTTCCATCCACTGCAGCCCGCATTGCAGAAAGCTTAAAACTTTCTTTCAACTTTACAAGTGAACCTCATAAGCTATAGCGTTCATTGATTACTTATATAGTTGCACAGTGCATAATAAATAATAATAAAAGCCTCAGCAAGTTCCAATATAATTATGATAAGGCTATATTAGATATTACTCTACATACACGTTCACTAGACCAAAATCGTTGTTAATACTAACGCTCATTTAAAATAAGCATTGACTATCTATAAATTCAAAGCAATACCTAGCCTAGCAACAGTTTAATTTAAAATTGATCAATACACACTGGGATAGAAGTGTTGACAGTTAAAACAGTGCCACAACATTTTTAAATACTGATAATTGAGCAACTATTACAATTTAAAATGAGTCATGACAATCGGTAAGTACTGTACCATGCTACAGTCTAGACAATTTGTTGGATTCTATTAAATAATGCACTACTAAATAAGTCAGTTTTTTCCAGTAATTGCAATCTTTTCCAATGTAAGTCACAATTTCACCACAAAATTTCATTTACGGTATACGATACTATGAAAAGACAACTACTCGATCGGAGGAAGGAATTTATTCCTATGACAATATTTTTGACGCACATATTCCTTTTGCATAATCTACTAATATTGACAAAAATCATTACAGCAGCGACGTCAGACTAAAAGATACGAAAAGCAAAGCTTGAGATAAAGCATAATTAGATTCAAGCATGAATTGATTGGTCCACCACATCAGCGACAGTGTACACTCGCATACAGAATGTTCACGACACATTGTAGATTGTACTGCAGTACACAATGAGATTACTAATTAAAAATTACTAATATTTTTAGTTTTAAGAACCCTATGGCTCAAAAAAATATGTTGGTACACGTACTGAAGGACTTTGCCTTTTCTGTGTGCTGCCAGATGGCAGGTCCTTGATGTCCAAACCTTTCACCCTAGCCGGTCGAAAAAGAAGAACAATAAAGGAAGCAATTAAATGTAAAAGAAATAAGGAAGAAGAACAATATTATTACTTACCTAAATTTTTAAAAAAGAATGTAAAGAATTTATAGCAGAGACTCACTGACACAAATGTCATACGTCTTGTAAATTGATAAATTGTTATTGAACTTCAAATGACTCTCTTTTAGTTCAAGGTGCTAAGCTACTATGACCGACATATTGACGTTTTAAAAAATATTTTCTTAAGCTACGAAATATCTTGCATAAACATCTAGATATATAGCCTTCCTTCTATTTCTTCCGGAATGTACTGAAATCATTCTACGCACTGCGTAACGCTGTAAATGAAAGAGAATGCAAGCAATAAGCACAACATCAGTTAACGCATTGAGCAGATGGTAGACTAAGCTCTCAAAGCTGGAATAGGCTGAAGCAAGAACCTTCAAGCGCAACATAAAGCAACTAAAAGCTCACGGGTAACCTTTGTAACTAGGAATGTTCACCAGTCCACATAAGCCCTATTTAAAACACCTGCAAATGCTATCACACAAACTTGCGCAAAGAAGGTGTACATAATCGTTGTGCATTGTAATAATCTGATATTATGCATAGCGGACTTTTGATCCATCGGACTTTTGGTCCATCGGACTTTTGATCCATCGGACGTTTAGTCCATCATTTTATGTTTGGTCATGGATAGTTATGGTTAGGTTTAGTTAAGGTCAGTTATAGTCAGTTCATGGTTTGTTGGGGTAAGAGTAAGGATCAGCTTAAGGTTGGCTAGCGAGGACCAGAATTCCACTGGACGAGAAGTCCGGGATTCATTATGCATTGATCACAATAAATACACAGTAATTTTTCAGCATCATAATCACAAAATTCTCAAAATGTTTACTCATGAGAACGAAAGAAAATTTTTTGTACTGACAACTTGGCAAACTTTAGTTTGATATTGGCGAATGGTTGGTGCCAAAAGTATTAAATTCAGCTTGAGCTTTATCCAGGCTTAAAACTCATTTTTTCAAGTCCGTTTTCTGTATGTAGTCTGTTGCACTTCTCCCGCACCTACAATTCAAGCAAATGATGTTTTCCCATCTCCGTTTGCATGACATATTCTTGGTGCGTTAAAAGTGCAATATACATACATACATACATACATACATACATTAAGCACAAGCTGCGATGGAAAGCATTGAAGGCCTATTTGAATATTGAATTGAATTGAAAAGCATTAATGGTCAATGCGGATTTGGAATTCACCGTAACTACCATGCATTCACGTCAATTGGACAGATATAGGCCATAATTGCTATATTCTAACAAGCTCAAATTTATCATTATGCTAGCACTCAATACTAAGTCAATACTCTACCAAGCTTTGATACACTACGACTCAGAAACTTGCGACTGTTACCACTATTCTTTTCAAAAACATGCTTGCTTAGCCAAAAAAGCACATGTACATATCAAGAAACTAGTAATAGTAATCAGTTGACAACCAATAATCAATCCAGCTTCTAACAAAAACGAATTAAATGAACATATAAATGTAGTGCAGAAAAATTAAGAAGTGCTTATTTTCACCAACGATCAAACCGAATATCAGTAAGTTAAGGTGAAAAATGTCAAAATAACAATTGTTAAAAGTTAAGTTTGAATAATTTGCTAAGCATGCTCATCCGAACGTAATCACTGATTAAATATATATGTATTGGTAATCAGTTTATACAAACAATAAATTATTCATACGGACTGTTGATGAAATACAAACACTGAACACAAAACATGCAGCAAGTCCCTCTCACCTACTGAAGACCACAACGCCTAAAGCCAAATACATATAAAATTTTGAAATTTTCTTATGTTGAAGGATTTTTGCTTCATTTTTGTATTAAGCAACTATACTACTTTATTCAGCACAGTATTGAAATAAAGCGAATTCATCGACTGTGCCATTGACGATATTCAGGGACAATTCCCAGCACCAAAGCAGCACACTGATGGCCAGAGCAAGTGTAGCCTGTTCCGAACACTGTTACACAGAGTTCAGCTTAGCCCTTACAAACTAGGAGTAACATTATGCCTGCTGCTTATAAAACAGGAGTAGTGCACTCCTATACCTTTCGAAAAAGGAATAGGTCTAAAGTAGGCCTACGTAAATTTTCACAAGTAATGCTACTCCTACCCATTTCTAAATCCGAGTAGTTTTTTAAAAAAACCTCGCTTTTGGAGTACTACTCCTACTAAACTTATCCCTGCTGATACACACTACCGTATCTTATATTTATTTTACCTAAGGCGTGCAAAATTACCAAATTTCCAAACCATTTCTATATAATCATATCAGTACAAGCAAAACGTCTACACCTATCTTTTTAAGTCCCTCGGGAACGCAGTACCAATCAGTACGAGCTTGATTCAAGTTAAGACTAAATTATTGAATAGTAGGTATTGTATACCTACCTATATCTATATAGAATAGTATATAGTAACCAGTAGTGGTTGGACTATAAAATCTCATGCTCTGGTTGTCAATCAGTTACTGCCTGTTGCTCGACCTCGATTTGAAGTGCGATTTAATTTTGTGATCCAATTTAACCAATGAAAATCTATGAGAGAATTGTATCAAATAATTTGATTGGTCAATTCGGGCTCCAAAATTAAATCACACTTCAGATTGAGATCGAGAAACCGGCAGTTATAGTGTCAATCAATTATAATAGCCAGCATAACTTTTTTTTTTCTATGCCTACTTTTTGAGCGCCATAACATGGCCTAGGTCATTTCTAGGGCGCTGTACACAACTCGACATTCTTGAGGTAGTATTATTTTATGTCCATGATTTTTTTTACTGCCTGACATCCGATGGACGAACTAAAACGCACATGCACTTTCTTCCCTTGCAATCGGAACCGGCCATACAATCGCTTCATATTACTTTATTTATATCAGCCTATCTCAAAGGCCTAAAGTGACAATTTAGAGTAAAACTTCAACTTGCGAATTAAATCAATTCTGCACGCAGCAACATATGTAGCAGCGCATGACAAAAGCTTACGGTAATACTTATCAAACAAATACAACATCTAAAACACAAATTTAAGGTCAGTACCCCTTCGTTGAAACACCACACACTATCAGATTTAAAAGTAACCACTGCAATAGCACTGTCAACATTTCATCTACATCGTCCAAAAATAACACATCGGCTGGTGGTCGCTTAAAAAAAACAAAAACAAAAAAAAACTTTTGAGTAAATAACTAAATATGTAGATTGTAGAAATTATTTAACTTAGATAGAAAATTTCCGTTAATCATACAAGCTACAATATTAATCAATAAGATAAAATAGCCTTTGATTAGCTACGCAAACTGTGCACTACTACAAACAGCGTACTAACACAAGTAGTGCTGTATACTACTTACGTGCAGTAAGTAACCTAAATAGTAAATACGCATCACGTTTACTTCAGCATTTTTACATTACCGGTAATTACAACGAAGCTTCAACGCAAAAAAACCAAGCTTCAACGCAGCGAGTGAAAGTCTGCTTTCTGACGAATACATTTTCACAGACTGTGTCGTTGCATGTAAAACGATCTACAGTGTTGCATTACAGTACAATGTACCCAAACCCTACATGATCACACAAAATCCAATAGAGTACAAAGGTTTGTAATCATTTGCAATTTCTGTCGCTTGAATATCACTCAGGTTTTACTCTATAGATGAAACAAGGTGCAACATGTTGAAATCTGGCTTTAAATTAATCATGGATAAACGAATGAAGGTCCAAGTAGGAATATGTCACTGATTTTAAATAATGCGATATATAGTTTAGAAATTCATATATTGATTTCTAAATTAACGATAAATGAATGATTTACAATATTTGAGAACATGCCTTCAATGATGTCATTATGAGATCCCATGAGACGCCAAAACAAACTTTAAAACATTATTCTAATATTATTATGCCAAGTAGAAATAAATGTGAAACTGTTCCCTCTACGTAGCAGCAAAATATGTATTCAAAACTCCAGATCTAACATCATTATCTCAACTGGTCATTACTCTAATCTCACTGATAAATCTGATAAAACAACAACAGCAAATATTAATTTCTGCGTCACAGCTATCAACCGCATCGACAGGATTCAACCCTGCTAGTGCTGCTGCCAACAAAGTGTCTAAAAATCTCTTCTCAAGAATGGTTGCCATTGTGTCAAAGGGGTCCAGTCAGTGGTAGCCTCCGGTTGCCAGAATGGCAATCAAGCCTTATCAATCGTTGCCATCTTTGCATTTTTAATCAATGTTAATCAAACATTCCACAATATGTAAAGGATGGCTGAATTCATTTTTAACAACCATCAAATTTTTGTTGTTGCAACTCCATAATTGTCGCAAATCATTGTGCCACTTAGTATTGTGCTACCGGTACTTGTTATTGTGTTATCATTGTGCCACTTATTACCGCCATTTTGGCAATTGACCTTAACCAATCCTAACCAAACCTAAACCAAACAGATTCAGTAGAGATCATTGGCACGCCAATGCGAGGATATCCTAAGCACTGCGTGCTGCCATTTGGTATTTATTGTCGCTACTCAATGGTGCGAAGTTACTCTAGTGGCTGCCATTTTGGCAACAGACTGTAAACTATCATTGCCAAATAGCTTCGATAGTTCCTCATTGCCATTGGCGCGCTAATGCGACAATTCTAAACACTGCAGTGTCTGTTCTGGATCGAAACGTAAATTTGTCAAATTTCGTTACAAGATTTAGTTTTTCAGCGTGCGTTACCTTTTTCACCGATCAATCCTATCGACTGTCCAATGCACCAGAAGAGTGCACTGGAATATATAACATTGCTCTTTTTATCAGTGTAGAATCAGTAATTGCGCTTCTAATGAAGACGGAGCAATCAAAAAATCGCCAAAGGTTTTCGTTAAATAGGAAAAAAAAATGCCAACGGTCAAATAATTTTTTGGGCCGATTCACAAAGCCCTGAACAGTGAAGACTGCACTGTTGATGCGCACTGACTCCACGCTCCAATACAAGCAATGATAATTTGCAAACAAGAGACACTATAGACAACACTGATTGTAAGCGACGGACAACAGCAATGCGTGTGCTCTACAGACAACATCCAACGACGCACATCGACACACGACATCGATAACCTGATTACAGTCGACCAGCGCACGAGTCTAGCTACGCGTGAACAGCACCCACCCACCACTCACAGACTCACAGCCCTCCAACCACACACGGCAACAGGCACGACCAGCAGCCCAGGACATGACCAGCCCCGGTATTCAACATTGCTTCTAAACCATCATTTCTACGCACAGAGCTTTCCGATTAGAAGGCTCTATGGGCTCTTCATGGGCCCATGAAGACATCTAAGCTGAAAACTCAATATTCTATAAAACTGAAAGTTTACCAGCAACGGCAATCAATGGTCTCCCCTGCCTACCTGCCTAGCCCACAGTTCTGTTGGGCCAGCTGGTCGACTAGACCAGCTGACCAGCAGAATGCCTAGCCAGCCGGTTTAGCCTAGCAGTGAGTGCCCGACTGGCCGGTCTAGCCGAGCAGTGAGAGCATGGCTGGCCGGTCCAGCCGAGCAGTGAGAGCCTGGCTGGCCGGCCGAACCTAGAGCGCCTGGCCAGCCGGTCTAACCAAACAGCGAGCGCCTGGCCGGCCGGTAATACTGCCGACCGAAGCGCCTCACCTCCGGGTACTGACGCAGCGAGGCAATGACCGGCAGATACATGTCTGTCTCGTAGAGCAGCAGCAGGGCAAGCAGAGCGACAAACAAGAGGACGAGGAACAGGACGAGACAGGTGCGCAGCAGGGCGGGCAGACCGCCACGCCGCGCCTCCACAATGCTGCTGGGCGGCTGTGCTGCTGCTGGAGGGGTGTTACCATTGTGGGTCATGGCATCCAACTGACCCCCACCCCTCACACCATTCGACTGCCCCTGGGGGAGTTGGGGCTGAGAAAGGGGCGCCCGGGTGGAGGGGGCGGTGGAGGGGGGTGCGAGGGGGAGCTGTGCACCCCTCCTGCAGCGTTCAAGCTCTGCCTGGAATGATAGTTGTATCTTTTAGTCGTAAATCGGCACAAAGCAGAGTCCTATACAAAGATCAACTGCAAGCTTCTAGTAAAAAAAAAAATCTTCATCTAGCTGGACACTATTTACAGTAGTAATAATTATTATATCAGCCATCTGTCGATCAGGGCAATACAGGGTAATACAGGATTTGTCGAACGATGCACAGATAGCTGTGTTCTAGACATGCGAGACTTTAAATTTAACTCCTCGACACTAGCAGTACCACGCGGATGGAAAGTTCCCCATGCTAATGCATCATCCTACTTGTTCTACTTTCATAATGGTAAACTCCCATCTCTAACACATGGAGATGGGAGTTCCATGGGACGTGATGCGACTTGTTCTTCATTTGTAAAATTTCTCCCACATTAGGGCATCATTTATGTGTTACGTTTTACATCCACTTTTTCGAGCTAGCACAGGCTGGACGTTTCCCACGACGAGACTGTCCCATAACTCCTGATTCCTTGCCATCACTCTACTCATGCCACGTTCCTTCATATCATTCACTACTGCTTCTCTTCATGTTTTCTTTCCCCTTCCCTGCCCAACTTTGCCCTCCACAACAATATATCTACATGCTGATACCCAATCTTCCTCATTCGTGATCTATAGCATTGCGATAATTATCACTACCAGTAGTAATCACACAAAATTTAGACCTGGAGCTCCCTGATCTGCGCGTCGAGGTCAGAGGTCGCCGCCCCCAGACACTGCTGCCGCGCCTGCTCCCCCGACACTCCCCCGTCCCCCTCGCCCCCCCCTGCTCCCCCCGCCTCCTCGGCCCCCGCAGCCTGGGGGGGCGGGGGGGCGTCGGTGAGGGGGGGGCACGTCTCAGGGATCTCCGTCTCCTCGTAGATGGGGGTGGTGGCGCTGCTGTCGGGCGGCGCGGGGGTGGCGTGGGACAGGGAGGGGGCGGGGGTGAGGGGGGTGGGGGTCCACGCGCCGCTACGCTCCATCTCTGAAACTGAGACATGCGCCAACAATCCACACACCTGCTGACTAGGACACACACACACATGTCTACTTAGCATTTCTATGTCAATTACAACAGAACCTGCCATTTCAGCAAACAAATGAGGATGTATTGAGGAGCGCTGGATAGAAAGACCATGATTAAAAGGATACTGGTATTTAGAAGAAAGAAAAACTGGACTGTATATGTAATGAGAGAAGAGGGATTGTCGAGAGATATGATGAAGATAAGAATGGAAAGGAAGAGAGGACCGGGAAGCCACGTATAGGGATGATAGACGACCAGCTTGAGAAGGAAATGTATGCAGAGATGAAGAGAAGGGCCAAAGATAACCTAGGGTGGAAGGCTTGAACACCAAAGACCTGCCATTTGGCGGAACACTGGCGAAGAACCTTCCTTTAAATTAATAACAGCTTGAATTGATAATCACGCCTTGCCTACTGCCCTGGAAACAAGACCAATAAACTAGGCCCCGTACACGGATTAGAGACGAGGGTTAGAGAGAAGGAGAACACGTACTGGCCGAGTCGTTGAGGCTGGAGGCCTTGAAGCCCGCGGGCAGCGTGCTAGAGCTGAAGCTGTTACTCATCCGCGCAAACGAAGGGTTCGACGCAGACCTGCGCACACAGCTTTGTGTGTTCTTTTGTTTTCTTATTCCTTTTCCGTTTTAGTAGCCCTTTGCTAGAAGAAGGTGATGTTTTTTGTGGGGGGGAATTTAACGACCGTGTGTAGAAACAAAGAATATTACAGTCCGGTTCTGAGCAGAGGGCCATGCACAGACTGCTCCCCTCTTTAGTCGCCTTTTACGACTGCCCCGGGGAGTTCTGGGCTGCAAGCCAATTCTTTGTTCCACTGTACTGCAAGTACAGTAGCACTAAATACAAGGCCAATTTCATTCTGGTCCCCGATGCTCTTAATGCCAATAAATGAGATCTAGGATTACAATAGGAATCAAAGACAAGCAAGTGAGAATTGTCCAATTCAAATAAATACGATCCATAGTGATAATGGATAAGGGTTCGGTATCGTTAAGAGTCTGGATGAATACCTTGTGAACGATGGCCCAGATCTTGTGATGCCCGCACTCTCTGCAAATGCTTCTGTCTCACAGTGGCCACTGCAACCGATCAAAACACTCCTCTCAGTGACCACTGCAACCAATCGACACACTCCTCTCAATGACCATTACAATCAATCAGCACACTCCTCTCAGTGACCACTGCAGCCAATCAACACACTCCCCTCAATAACCATTACAACCAATCAACACACTCCTCTCTCAGCAACCACCATAATTAATGTGGTAAAGTGGTAAATTAATCCGTAAGGCATGTGCATTGATGTAACAGAAATCTGAAAATCAAATCACTATTATTTCAAATAGAACATTCGAATTATGTTTGGTAATATGTTCAGCAATTAGAAAAAAACCATGATTCAATGTTGCATAGCGCAGATGGAGGAAAGAGGCATATATAAGTGCAACAGAACGTTAAGGATGAGACATGCTGAGATAAATTAACAACAGAACGTTAAGGATGAGACATGTTGAGATAGATGTGCAACAGAATGTCAAGAATGAGCAATGATCAGATACATATTCAACAGAATATCAAGGGTGAGCCATGTTGAGATTATATATGAGCCATGCTGAAGTACCTGAAGCGGAATGTCGATGCTCTCCGGAAGAGTCTCTTTCCCGCCGCCACCTTGGGCGCCGTAGCAGAGGACTGCAGTCTGCAGCCAGCAACCACACAACACTGGATTCTTTGTTTTAGTTTTTTGTAGTTTAGGGACCGTGTGTAGCACAATGAGCAGTGATACAGTCCATCTACGTGCAAGAGCACAAAATCACTCCTCCTTCATTAGTTGCCTTTCACGACTCTCCAGGAGGAGCCCTAAAGCCAATTCTAAAGAAAAATTTTGTAACGACGTTGGAGTCTCTTATAGAAAAACAATAACAACAGACAGATCAGAAATGAATTGGACAACTAGCACGATTCAGAGCCACTGCTTGCAGCAGTCGGTTCGGTTCAAGTTCACTAGCTTTCAACAGTTTCCAAAAGTGCCGCAAGCCCGCAGCTCGCTCCTTTTAAAGCAAGCGGCCGTCAGCGATACGGCCCCACAGTCCACTCTCCTTTCCCGCGGTCGCTGCCTCTTAACTTGATCATCTTCAATTCAACAATTTACATCGTGTGAGGAGAGCAGGCAGTGCGCCCGCGACCCCGGCAGCCGCTATTTTAGGCCGCTAATTACCTGCTCTCAATACGGTACAACTACAATTATACAGAACGACATAGGCCTATAGAACATTTTGTTCAATTCTTTTTTAATTCTTTTAATTCTTGCTCAATTCTTTCAATTCTTTTCAATTCTTTCAATTCTGAAGCCAATTCCTTGTTCCTCGACCTGCAGGGGTACACAACGCTGGAGAAAACTGTAAAAAAATAAAGTTTGGTTTTGAAAGTTTAAGGACTATGTGTAGCAGCCAAGACTATAAAAGAGCTGCCACAGAACCGCTCCCCCTTCTTTAGTCACCTTTTACAACTCGCCTGTGGAGCTCTGAGCTGCACGATAATTCTCTGCTCCCTGGTTTGCAAGGATTCACTGACTATAAGGGCCAGTAGTTGAATCAAATATTATTTGACTTTAAATTGTCACAGTTACAAATAACGTCGCCGCTCAATCAGATGGCGTAATTAGATCTCAACTCGCTATTATTGACAGTTCTAATTTAGATCTGAGATCATTCAAATAACGCTCGAGTGAAAAACTGGCCCTAATATTTTATTTGACAAATAATTCAAGTTTAGGAGTGGAATTGTTAAGATTGTGATGGAGGGAAGAACAGAGCGCACTAGAGGACCGGGAAGTCCACGCATCGGGATGAAACGACCTGCTCGAGAAGGAATCGTATGCAGAGATGAGAAGAAGGGCCGAGGATTGGCGAAGGTGTAGGGTTTAGACACCAAAGACTTCCATTTGCAGAACACTGAAGAAGAAAATTATTAAGTCCTCCCATAGGGAGAGCGTTTAGCCAGCTGGCAGACTAAACTGCTGGAGCTGGAGAGGTGGAGTCAGAGTTTGCTGGCCCTACTTCGAGGGGGCCCCTGCGCAAACTGTGGACCAATTTGTCATCATCTCCTTAATTGGTTAAGCATCTGCTTAGCTGTTTCCTCTCCCTGAAAGCCTCTCATCTCCCGATTCCCCTCGTGGGGCCAGGGCACGTGAGGGCGAGTGTTCGTGGTCACATACGTCCAACCTATGTGCTAGCAGGGAAAAGGGACAAGAAAAACGAAAATGATGATGATGATGATCGTAGTGAGCCGGTGAGAGAGTGCGTACGTGAAGAAGTACTGCTGCTCAACAGCGCAGCGCCAGAGGTGCTTGCACGCCTTGGGCGACGGACACTTGAAGTGGTGCGCATGCTTCTTCTGCGCCACACCACACGCACCAACCAGTGTTGTGAGCGGCAATCATATCACCCGCAATTACAGTTATTGCTTTACGGTAATTACGTCATCGCGGTAACGCAAATGCAAAATGAAAAAACTCGCAAGACTACACATAACTAATGGGAACTCATGAATCCACCAGTTTGTTTTGTTTTTTGTAGTTTTATTGACCGTGTGTAGCACAAAGACTATGTACTGTCCGATTCTGTACAAGGAAGCCCGCACAGAACCGCTCCCCCTTCTTTAGTCGCCTTCTACGACTTGCCTGGTGAGCCACTAGTGCCACCAGCTCTAAGCACTGATGTGCAGAGGGCTTTGAGCAGTGAACATGCCTATGGAGACAGCTTTGAGCATTTGGGAGTACCTTGTGCACTGTGTAGTAACGAAGACTATTACATTCTGGTTCAGTGCCTAGGCTTCGGCTTTGCCAAGCAAAGAACGGCCCCCCCTTCTTCGTTTTCTATTCTTTATTCTTCTTTTTCTTCTTCTTTTTTTCACCTTTTACAACTCGCCCGTTTAGCTCTGGACTGCAAGCCAATTCTTTGATCCCTGGCTTGCAGAGGTAGAGCTTTGAGCATTGAGCACTCTTGTGTATAGGCGTTGAGCAATGCACACCCATGTACAGAGGGCTTTGAGCAGTGAACACTCTTGTGCAGAGGGCTTTAAGCAGTGAGCACTCTTGTGAAAAGGGCTTTGAGCAATGGGCAACCATGTACAGAGGATCTTGAGCAGTGAGCACTCTTGTGAAGAGGACTTTGAGCTGCTTGCACAGTGTAAGGAGTTACGTTAGCTGATACCTTGAGTCTATGCCAACCTTGCTCTCAGCTCCCACGCTGGCTCAGAATCAGAGTCTAAAGACCTGCAATCAGGCTTAGGGCGATGACATTGGCGTGTAGCAAACGATCCCTTTTAATTGTCATCATCAACATAAACATTGTGTGGCACAAGCCTTGTCGCCCTTTACATATAAGCTGAGAAATTTATCTCTAAAACCAACGACCACGCAAGGAAATGAACCTGGAATCATGAGTCTAGAGCGTAAACCATTAGACCACGTGAGCTCGATATTTATGAGCAAATGCAATCTGAACGACCAGTCACGTGAGACCAAGCACCGGTAAATGTATCAGAAGACACAGAGCGATAACCAGAGTACAAGTTTCAACACATCACCAATACAGCAATATGTGTACAAAATTCGATCACAGCTTGCACATAAACAAGATCTGCAAAAAATATTGACAATTGAGAGAAAAGGGACAACTTACTCGCTTGGCAGTGACAGGGGTTGTTGTGTCATGCTCCTGCACAGCACAATCGCACTCAAGCTCAAACCAAATGTAGAAAAACTGCTTAGTTTTGGATTTAGAATAGGAAAAACAATCAAATTTCTAGGCGACTACTATCTAGGAAAAATGATGCAATCTTTAAGGCTGGTTTCTCCAACATGAATTTAATGGTGGTTCAGGATTTAGCCTATGCAAAAGGTGGATTAAATCCTGAACCACCATTAAATCCGTGTTGGAGAAACCAGCTCTTAGAGTTGTGAATCCAGAATCAAACCTGTCCATAAATATATATATATATATATCAAACTGTTAAACAGCTATTCAAGATCTACAGAAGTCGATCTTCAGTCTCGAGTACAAAAACATGATTTATGCAAAAACAAGTCCTATTGAAGTCACGACAAGGTGATACATAAAAATATGACAAAATATAAAAAGATTATTCCAAGACCAAAGCGCTATCTAACAATTAACGCTTGGATTGCCTGAATAGCAAAAGAAGATCCCATAGAAATCCCAAAAATTTAATACCAAATGCTGACTCCTAAATCCTCAACATTTTTCTGTTGCTTAAATTTTGTCACCGTTACTATTGCTATTTTTGGTGATTTTATTTCTCAAGCTCCATCAGCTAGAAACTCCAATCTGAGATTCTAATGAGCGATTCAAATTCTAAATCCAAATTCTAGTTTGAATTTGAGAAAGATGCATTACCTCAGTCTCTGTTACATTGACCACGAACTGTTTGCCCTCAAAGTCCAACTTGTTGACCTGTGGCCTGCGGACACAAGCAAGTTCCTACACAGGATCTACATCGTGGCTCAAAATCAAGCGACCCAACTGATTTCTTATAAAACAAAACTATCCATGTTATTACAACAGACTTAACTAGAATGAACAGTTCATCTTTCAATCAGGTTTTGTTTAATTTCATCCAGAGGTTACAAATACACGAGATGTTAAAAATGACCTTAAAAAACACATCAGCCCAGAATTGTTTAAGCCGCTGTTGCATCTTTCAAAATCTTCAAATTTGACCCAATTTTCAGTTATTTCATGATTCAATGATGTTGCTGTTTCTAGATGCTTTTTGCAACAAGCACCATACCGGTCAGTCGTGAGAGTTGACAGCACACCATTTTGACAGCACTTTGGAGTCATACCTCTCTTATACCACGCTTGTCTATCTTTTGTGTGCATGCTAGCACTAAATCTTGTTCAAGCATAAAGTGCACATTTTTGGATTGCAAACAATTACAGAATTCAAACATAAAAGACAGTATTTCAGAAAGTCTTCGATGTAAATAGGAATACAGTAGCTGGTCAGTTTGGCAGACGTGTTTACGTGAAGGTCAACTTTGACTAATCGTATCTTTTTTATGGCTCAATGAAAGATGAAATGTGACAAAAATTGGTAGGAATATGAGATATTTACAGCAAATATTGTCAAAATTTCATTTACAACGCCTACCAGTATGCGTTGCGGTAGCTATATTGAAAAAATTAAGTGGGTTGCTTTATTTTGAGACACGATGTACTTGTAGGTGTGCAAACTTGTCCAACACATTGATACAAGATAGTGTAAATGTACAATCAGTGAATGATACTGTGTAAAGAGCCTGGCAGTGAACCTGGTTCAAGTTTAAGTAAACAGTAGACCGCGTGTGGGTGTATGCTACTTGACCAAACTGAAACTGTCAAGCACACATGCTGGGCTAACACACCGGGCTCTTCACAGTCCACATGAGTGAGCGAATAGGCAATTTATACCAGCAATTACATATATAGCTATGAATATAAAAAATTAACATATATACACATTACATAGTACTTATATACATTACAATATATGCAAAGCAGAATCTCCAACAGCCTACTCTGCTGGTCATTTTGCATGGATTGCAGTTTTAACGCGAAGCGAGCGATAATTTTTGCATCGCTTTAATTGAATTTCAGTTGACACATATTTTAGACTCTATTTGGTGTTCAAACATCATAATGTAAATTTTAACAAAATTGGACATCGAGAGTTAATATCATTATGCCATTACGCCATTATATAAAGAAACATGTTAAATATAACTTTATTGATATAAACGTTCGTTTGTTCGCTGCTTAACGGCACAGCAGCACACTGGGGCTCTTTATTGCTATACATTGATACAAGATGATAAAATATATATTTAAAATTGCTCACATGTACAATAGCACATGCAAGTCTAAATTACGAGTAAGTAAAAGTAGTGAAAACTACATGCTTATAAGATAGGTAAACAAACTTAGGTATACAAATCAGAACACATTCAAACTGTAGAACGTACCACTTGAAGAGATGAGTCCTCTTGTTGCCTTGGAACGTCACGATCCCATGATATGTCACACCGAGGTACTTCTGAACACCCTCCAGGTCCTGCCGATCCACGCAATAGAACATATCGGTAAAACCATGAAACACAATCAACAATATTATCTGTCAATCGAGACATTGTGTATAATTGATTACAACAGTATGTGCGCAACCATATAGTTACTGAAGCAACCTATAGTGATACAGCGCAATGCATGACCATCATTGCTTCATATCAAACACAGTCTTCAATAGATCAGAATTGTCCACACAGCTCAACCTAAAGAACAGTTTGATGACGCAGCCAGCGTTACCCAAACAGGGCGTGGGTCCACACCGTATTTAATATAATGATTAATTTATTATTATATTGAAAGAAAGTCTAGGAAGCGAAGGGACTTCAGGTAAACTTTAAGAAAACTAAGGTAATGAGGTGCAAAGAAAACTCGGGACAAATCATGAGCTCAAAAAAATATCCATGTGGAGTATGCAGAGAAGAAGTGAGTTTAAACGCAATTAAATGTTGCAAGTGCAAGAAGTGGATTCACAAAAAGTGTAGTGAAATCAAAGGTAGATTGCAGGAAGATTCACTTTTCCAGTGCTCGGTGTGTATCATGGGTGTAGACAACAGTGTTAAGACAGGAGGAGAAGTATGTGATGCTTGCGGAGGGGTGTAGCATGGAGCGTGTGAGTAGTTTCTATTACCTGGGAGATATCATTGATTGAGGGGGGGAGCAGAGGAGGCAGCAAGGGCTAGGGTGAGAAGTGCTTGGGCAAACTTTAACAAACTGGAACCTATCTTGACAGCAAGGGGTGTCTCATTGAAACTGAAATAAAAATTCTACTAAATGTGTGTGCAGAGTACTTTGGTATATTGAAGTGAGACATGGCCAGCGAAGGTGGAGGATGTGCAGAGATTAGAGAGGACGGAGAGAATGATAGTGAGATGGATGTGTGGAGTGTCATTGAAGGACAAGTGTCGAAGCGAAGATCTAAGAAAAAGGTTAGGTGTTGTATGTATAACGGACATGGTGTAGAAGGGAGACTGAGGTGGTTTTTGGACATGTAAAACGCATGAATGAGGAAGACTGGGTATCCGCATGTCAATATATTAAGTTGGAAGGAATCGTTGGAAAAGGGAGGGAAAGAAAACATGGAAGCAGGCGGTAGAGAGCAATACGAAGAAGCGAGGCATGAATAGAGAGATGGCAAAGAATCGAGAGTTGGGGGAGAGGCTCATCGTGAGAAACGTCCAACCTGTGTTGACACGGAAACATGGACATAAATCGTAAATGATGAGGATCATGATGAATTAATTAATTAATTATGTAATAATTATTACTATCAAAGTGGTCAGCCATGTTAATCAGAGAGGGTCCACTCCGAACATACTATTACTATATAAAGCAGCCATGTTACCCAGACGAGGTGTGGGTCCACTCCGTATGTAATATTACTATACAAGCATCGAGTGTTACCTAGAGAGGGCCGTGACTACATAGCCATGTTACCGACACCGAGTCCACTCTGCATGTGTCACTATCATACTTGTAAGCAGCCGTGTCACTCAGACAGGGTATGTATCAGTAATATAATACCCCATTCCGTACGAATCAGTAATATAGATACAACCAGCCACATGTGTTACCCGGACAGGGTGAGGGTCCACTCCGTAGGTGTCCAGATTGGATGCCATCGCTAGAAAGCTCGCCTCCACGTCCGCCGGCACCTGACCACTGCAGCACAGTCAAAACATCAGCAACGGTTGCCAATATGGCCGCAACATTAACAACGGTTACTAAAACAGCCCGAAACATTAGCAACCATTACCAATACGGCCCGCAACACTAGCCAATACAGTCCGCAAAATTAGCAACCATCAGCAACAGTTTCCAGTGTATTCAGTCTGCAACATTAACAAATCCCACTGCGGCCCGCAACATCAGCAACGGTTGCCAATACAGACCTCATTTATTTTGTCTAAATATTCTTACAAATTATGCTCATTAGCACAAAAAACAGCTCTGATAATGTTGTTGGATATTTCTGATAAAATAGCTCCAATTGAATTTGGTTTTAATTACTTACTAGCCGAGTAAAAATGATTGAATATTTCATGGTTTACAACATTTCAGCAATATAGCATGTCTAAATGGTTCCTATTCTCCTTGATCTCATTCACTTTGATTTCACTGATTTTTAAAGGGTCTGGGATTAGGCTTAGCATCAAACCCTTAACTAAACCCTACCTTACCTCTAGCCTTAGGAATAAAATATAAAATCAAACCTAACCTTACCTAAAAATCTTATAGAATGAATAAGATCAAAGTGAATGTGACAAGCGGAACGAACACGTATCTAAACGTCGGTAAAACACAACTTTGATTTCTGTTGCTCATATTAAGCTCTGATCAATAGTTCACAGTATAACACACTGGGTCATTTCAAGTCCACGGTGTTACGATTGAGTTAGATTGAGTCAGTGTATGGCAAGTTAGATTCACATTCATATTCACATTACTAAGATGTCAAAACAGATAAACAACAGCAAAAATGTGAATATGAATATTAATCTAACTTGTCAATTGTTAACTCAACTCTAACTCAATCGTAACACCGTGGACTTGAAATGACCCACTGCCAATAGTTTCACTGCGGCAATGCACACTGTACAGTCAAAACTTTTTGACGGTACATTATAAGTGTTATGATGGATAACAATTTAAGATGTCATAGAATTGCAAAAACGCCTTGGGTCATCACCATAATTACAAATTGGTGCTCGCCCAACGCGAAATGGTCTCGATGACGTCCCTGGACGCCAAGATCCAAACTCATTACAATAATTACTATTCAAACTTCTGCCTGCGTCCAGTGTACCTGAGCTGCTTGTGAAGCTCGAGCAGTGCGGCCTCCTGCTTCTGGACCTGCTTGGGCAGCATCTTGACCCCCGTGTAGTACTCACCAACATGCTCCGTCTCATCGTAGTCACCCAGCTCAGCTGTGCACACAATAACTATATTGTAACATCTTGACTCTCGTAATACCTCGTAGTACTACACCATAGTACTTCCCAACATGCTCCGTCTCATCGTAGTCACCCAACTCAGCTACGCACGCAGTAATAAAGACTGCCGCTACTTTCATAATTATAGCACAGCGATGTCGAGTACATACATGTAGTCTTTTTTCTTCTTTTTTAAAATTAGTGTATACTATACTTTAGTGTCGAATTCGGCGCAAGTAAGCTGACACAGCACCGCTCCTCCTTCGTTAGTCCCATTTTATGACTCGCCTGAGAAGCTCTAGGCTGCAAGCCAATTCCTTCTTTCCCGGCCAGTAGGGGGTGAGTATTCATGTATATCGTCAGTCACCCAGCTCAGCTGTGCACACAGTAACCTAGACTACCGGTACTTTCACAATTATGGCACGGCGATGTGTGTAGTCAAGGTGCTTAGCATGCAAGATGAAATTTTCTGAAATTTCCAGGTCATCCACTTCCCATTCTAAACAAATTGAGTCAGGTCTTTGGGTTTTCATGCTATATTCAACTTACTTCAAGCGCATTTTCTGACAAATTACTGCGCCATGTTATTGATCTAAAGATTGAACAAACGATAGGAGTGGATTCTATAGACGCACCTTAACGCACCTTTACACCCGGCTAAGCAAAGTTCTTGCTAAGAAACGGAATTTAACGGCAGCCCCTCTCCGCCATTCGAAAAGCGCGCAATATATCTATAAATTACAAAACTAAACAAATTAATTTCGAGAAATAATGACGTTAATTTTAATTCAGAGTGGATAAAAATAATTTTGTTTGAAATCTATGACGTCATCTGTATTTAATGACGTCGTGTATTAATTTGCAATGGACCAAACAAAATGCTTCTTTGAATGGCAGTTATGGGCTGCTGTTAAATTGTCTGCTAAGCAAAGGCAAAGGCAAAGGTGGGAACAAAGGAACGACTATAGAATCGACCCTAAAGTTTGCTCAGACCAGACATGTTAATCATTGCAATTAAATGTGCCATAGAAGAGCAGAAAAATGGCCATCCAATTTTTTCCTTGCAGCAATCATATTCTCCCACATTAATCGACCTTTCAATGTCAGCAAAGATTCCCTGCAATTTGCAGGTCTGTCACGGAGTCACTGAAGAATAAAATCATCTAAAGAACATGAGGAGTGCCAGCCACGTTTTACATGCGGATGGGATTCCAAAAAATACAAGTTTCAAGCGTTATTAAATAAAAATCTGATCAACCAATTTCACAAATAATTATTTGACTAACTTAAATTCAAATGTCATGCATCATTCTACATCAGCTAAAACTGTTGATTGACTCAAGGAGGCAACTCAATACTTGACCAGTGACCATGTGATAGATCAATAAAGGAAAAACACGCTATGATCCTCAACTCGCTCATGAGTCAACAGGCCAGTGCTAAAAAATGCAAAACTTCACCTCGCGCAACCCTCAGCTTACAGATCTGTAATTATTATGTATACTACAAAGTCTGGGAATTACAGCTCATTCGATCTGCTATTATTGGTATGACAAATCAATTGCATTATTATTGACTCAAATGCTAACTTGTGTCCTCCAATCACCCGTGAAAAAATGGCTTGAAGTATGACTAAAATATTAATGTGCTCCATTCATAGCCACTCAACTCTACAAATGAACCACACCGCCTGGCTGAAAAACTTCTGATCGCAGCGTAACAGCAGTACAAATAAATTGCTAACACTTTTATTTCTGAACAAATATGCATCCATACACTTTCAAGGATGCAAACACCAATCGGTTGAAAATCATGACTCTGGAGTAGCTGTATTAACAGCAATCACTTGTAGTGCACTTCAGCGCCATACAATCAACGAGATAAGAGAGATAAGAGATAAAGTCGATAAAGTTGTCTTATTTGACAGTACTTCATTTCAGTCGTCAAAATATGTTGCCACAATATTCTGTATACATTACAATATATAGGCCTAAAACGGTGGCATACCATCTTAGCTCATAAATTGTAACCCTTAACCTGAACTCACCAAAGCTGTGACAGGCCTATATCACATAGGTCCACAAATTTTCACATAGTCCACAAACAAGAATCAAGTGATTCTATGATCGTAAAACATCCACACTTCGCCAGCCGTGTAAAACATTGACACTTGACGGTGTGAGCAATAGGAGCTCCCACAAATCACATTGAGAGAAACACATCTTGAGGGCGCACTCCAGATATGGACACGTTTTCTACTTAAGATAAGGACACGTTTGTTCTGCTTGTTCGACACACAAGCTAACTGCTGTTCGATCTAACTAACGGCACCATCGATCGTTCAACACACAAAGTGTAACCAGTCTTAGAATGAGGTCAAGGGCCAGAAAGCTTCATCCACATTCAAGGAGGGAAGGGTGAGTGACCACCAGAGTGATCAAAAGAGTAACTAAAATGAGGCACAGGATGAGGGAGTAAATGAGTGAGAAAGAGATTAAATGTATGAGTAACCAGTGCAGATTACTCCCTACTCACTCATACTACTGCATCACTCACGCAGTAGTGCGTGAGTGAGCAGTGTAGATTACTCCCTACTCACGCACACTACTGCATCACTCACGCAGTAGTGCGAATGTGACCAGTGCAGATTACTCACTAGTTACTCATTTGTACTACTTTACGGTACGGTACCCAGATTATCAACAGAAAAAAAAAGATCATGCTAAATTTGCTATCAAAATCGTTCAGAAGAAGAAAAAGAAGACTAACCAAGCTAGTCTTCTTCAGTACGCTACCAAAGTGGCAGTCCTTGTTCTTGCTTTGAGAAGAATCAAATTTTTAAAACGCATTCTAGTTCCCACCAGTGAAATTTTGTGTTACGTCAGGCATGTCAAATTGTCAATATAGACTATCCCATGCCCCCTGTAGCTAATTTTCACGCTTTGTCATTTCTTTCCCCCCCCTCCCCCCCCTTGAAGCGCAACGTACTTTATGGCGATTGGCGACCCTTTTCCAACTCTTTCCAACGTTTGGAAAAGCAAGGATGTTTTACAAACGTTCGAGCACTCCTTGTTGCCAAACTTGCTGCTCCTGTGGGGCGTATCGTGACTTGGTGTTCCCCGATTTTTCCTACATAAATAAAGGTTCCCTGTAACAGAAAGGGTTGAGAACCCCTGCAGCTAAAACATCCACTTCATCAGACTTTATGCCGTTTATGATGTCAGTGCTTTTCTTCCGGGAACAACAAACTTCAGAGCAAGCTCTAGGCTTGACTTCATCAATTGGTGAATACTACTAAGGAGTACGATAAGGGAGTGAATGAATGAATAAATGAATGAGAGTGAGTAGGGAGTGAGAGAATGAGAGGTAATGAACTTAGCTACAGACATTGTATGACGTAGGCCGAGAGTTGGTTAGCCTCGGCCTGTGTGCAGAGCAGCCGGCCATGGTGCAAGTCACGCGTCAACTGAAGGAATAAGTAGTACCTGCAGCAGCAACACAGCTCCGGTACTAAATACCGTACCGTAGTGCTGTGATCGGAACTCAAGCTACCTGTAGTTACAGTACTTACACTAGGGTAATTACGTTACCGTATAGAGCGAGGCGCTGAGGTGCAGTCGTTAAGACGTCGGAAGCGAGTCCTTGAGTCTAGAGACCTGGGTTTAAGTCCCTGCGATGGCAACTATAAAACTATGGCATTACAGGTCCTTCAGCAAGGCTGTTGAACACACAACAGTCGCTAGCCGCTAGCCCAGAGCCAGAAAATTATTCTTTAATTGGCATCAGTGAGGGCATCCGTCCGTAAAAAACCAGATCCTGCAGTCCTTACCAGGGCGCAAACGTCTAAACCGCGTGAAAACATGGACATTATTAAAATAGATAAAACAGCAGTTAATTACATTATCGTATTGTTCTGTCGTGAGGTAATTACTAAAGCATGAACTTTTTTGCGCTTTTTAATACATTTCTGCAACATAAATGTTCTTAAAAATTAAAACCGTAACTGCAAATATTCTAACAAGTGTCTATCTTTGTGTGATCGATTTATTGCACTGGTCTTTGATAACCCTTATTGAAGTACTTGTTAAACGTGCACATGAATTAATAAACTTGAAATAATCAAAAAAGATATGAATCATACAGAACTTTTTATCTTCTATTTTATTCAGTTTATTATTTCATACAATGGTTACAACAACAAAACATAGAAAATCATGCGAAACAATTATGAGTAATGCTAAAGGAGAAATACATCTTCGTATGGGCAAACACCCCCTACATAACCTTTAAATGGCAGTTGCTTACGGGCAAATGAAAAGGAAATTGAAAAAAACTAACTACAATCATTAATGAAAATACCAAAAGGATATGAGCAAAGAGAACAGCAGAACACGCTCAAAGAGCTTACACTGCTTGACAACAATTTCAGAGTGTCTAGTATAAAAATATTCTGTGTGTTACATATTTTGCAGATGCAGAGAATTATAAGCAGAATTCTATGCCATGATATGGTAGTGAGACCAATATGGTAGTGAGACCGAAATGGTAGTGAGACCGATATGGTAGTGAGACCGATATGGTAGTGAGACCGATATGGTAGTGAGACCGATATGGTAGTGAGACCGATATGGTAGTGAGACCGATATGGT
>JAQIWG010000527.1:0-32714 GCA_034695025.1 Chamaedrilus cognettii
GCATAACTACATTGCATAACTACATTGCATAACTACATTGCATAACTACATTGCATAACTACATTGCATAACTACATAACTACACAACTCTACATATCATCATTTAGTGCAACAAAATTGTGTCCAGTGATTTGTGCGCGATTGTAACAAGATTTAGAGTGAAATACGAACGATTTGTGTCTCTAGGATCAGGCCATTAGATAATATTTAGAACTCGACAGGTCAAATCTTGCAAAAAAAGACTGTTTTGTTGCAAACAGAGGATGAAAATTTAGGCCTGGCCCCAAATAAGGGACAATTGACGTCCCTTATGCCCTTCATAAGGGACAAAGGACAAATACAGCCTCAAATAAGGGACGACCCTTAAAGCAAGGGACGTCTGGCAACCCTAAGAGTACCCAGTACATTTTATCCCCTGTAGCAAACCCTTCAACATGATAGAATGCGTTTCTATTCCCCACAGCTGATCCCTCAGCCGCAAAACGGTAGAAATTTATTACGCGGCAAACTTTGCTCGTAAATTAGTAACCAATAATGACCCCCTCAAAAATTATTTTCCTGCACTAAACCCTAGCGGCCTGCTAGACTAACAATTAAAAAGGAGACGAATCAATAAGTTTCCAATCAAAAAATTACAGTAACACAGCTCAGCCACGCGTTTGATCGCTATAATTATATTCAATAATTATCTTAATTTTATTTTCCTATCATCCCCATTTAAAGAATTTTCCTATCCAAGAAACAATAATAAACAGCAGCAATTATTGACAATTCTCTATTCGCTTAAAAAAGAAAGAATATCTGTATTTTGTTATTCCCGAGAACCTTGCTGAAGAAGCTGCAGATCTCCTGGGTGGGGTGGTTGTTTTCGAGCAGGGGGGACAGCGCGACAATTATCTGCTCGTGTGCCCCCTGGCCAATCGCATCGACGTTCTGCAAGCATCAAAACGGACTATAAACCCACTTATATTAATTGAACCAATGAATGGTCATCCCGAAAACTATTAACATTTCAATTGACAGTATCTTTCATTGTACTGGTATAATTATCATTAGATATCGGTGTTATTAGTATTTTTGATGATTAGCTGAGAGGGTTCTTCAGGGCGGCAACACAATGCGAAATTTGTTTTAGAACATGAGGAAAAAAGTTAGCGAGTCGAAAGGATTGAATTTTCAGTACTGAAGGCTTAACTGCAAACGGTTTATAGCGTTAGCTGTCGCGTGGATGATTCGCGTTCAAATCCCACGTATTGCAGCCGAACTCACCGCACAATACCAACCAGTGCATAGTTTGAAAAAAGGAGCCTAAATTTGTGCTGCGGTTCGTTCCTAAAAGGAAAGTTGGAAGCTAAAGTATCGCAGCTTAGCACATGTTATTGCAGATAAGCATTCGGGCGTGATCAATATAAAAATAGCTCTGGTTTCGCCGATCGTAGTCTCGCCTTAGGCACACTTTTCTCTTTATCCTCATCTAGTAAACAAAGTTCTTTCCCGAAAATTCACAAAGTTCCGCTGGTCACACGCCGTTTCGCTAATCCGGCTCGGTCGCGCTAACAATCTAGCAAAACGAGCATCACGCGGTGACATTTTTTAACGAATCAGTCAGTATTAAAGAGAGGGATATAGAACTACGAGGCAGGTAACGTGAAGTGTCGGTGGGAGGGGGGAGGACATCCCTTAGGTTCAGATATATCAAGAGATTAGACGGTGGAAAAACATCAGCGAAGGAAAGGCTTCAGAAACCATGGGACATTTAATAAGAGAAGCTGTGGCGCCCCCAACTATTTCAGGGCAGGGGGGACAAGTTTAGACAAGCTTAAAATGACTCATTTTCCTTTTTAGATGGTATACGTCAATGCTGCACGCACGAGCCTAAACATATAACTAAAGAAAGTTAGCTTAGCTTCCTTTTATTTATCTGAATAAAGGAGCAGGTTTAAAAAACCTCCCTTGTGCCCTCTAAAAACGAGTTGAGGGGACAACAATTGTTTACATATTCGTTCATTTATTGCAAAGAAGCTGACAAAACGGCAGCATGGCAGAGAGAGGCCAGAAGCGAATCATGAAAACTCTAGCGTTATTATAGGCTCATATATACGAATCTTTTATTCACCGCGGACGGTAGATATGCAACGCAAAATAAATAAAAATGATACAACGACGTGCATTACACACTAACCTTATCGTCGTACACAAACTTAGAGCTGTTAGGCTATTAGACTAGGTTACTCGTGTACATCGACCTTGGATTCAAAATACTTACAAGCAACTGTATTAGTAGAAGATATCAGCTCATCAATGTCAACGTTGTAAAATTCAGCAATTGGTTTAAGTTCTTCCTCGAACGAAAGCGAATGAATTGTACTATAATGCAACTACTGCTGGATTTCATGGATTCAATGAAGTTAACTTTACGTATTCTAGCTCGATGCTCCAGTGGTAGATAACCAACAAAATACTGACAGTTCATCACCGTCTTTAAGTCAAATAGATTGAAAATTTTCATAAAGGCACGTGTCCATGGGTGTTCCAAGGCCCTTAAGAACGACTTATTAAAGGGAACAGCTTCAACAGCATATAACAAGCACGGTAATGCAACAGAAGAGGTTATCTACTATACAAGCAGCAAAGATCAGTATGACACTAATACCAAGATTACTACTATTTTCAATGAACATTATATAATTCTACGTCAAATATATAAACAAGACTGGGAAGACGGGCGGTGAAAATATAAAGTAGCATATAAAATGCAAATAGAATGATGATCGAGATACCGTACCTTTGTATTAAAGGCAAATAATTATACATTTATTGAAAATAATCACTATTGAGAACTAGTGGCTATGTAATATACACTGCAATGAAACTAGCAAGTCAACTGAGAATAGTTTATGACTGGCATTCCGTTGTATTAATAATGATTGAATCTTCTATGCCACCCCCTTACCCCGCCTTAGGCCTAACCCCCCATCCCCCCCCCCCACTCTTCCGCCGCCAGAAAAGAAGAGAAAAGAAGAGAAAATAAGAGAAAAGTTGGACGAACCTGCTGCAGTATCTGGGAGACGAGATCTAGCGGGAACTGATTGACACTGATGTCTTGAATGGGCGTGGTCAACGACATAGCGATCATACTCTGCACAAAAACAAGCCGTCATTTTAGCCCCGATGGCCACGCCTAGCCTACAGTGGTGGCGTAGCGCGCCTATGTGGCACTGTGGCGCGTGCTACGCCTGAACTTTCACATGAAATTTCCTTTCGGCTTGGCTTAAGACTGCCTGACTATATCATGCAACAGTACTGTGCAATTGCAATTTATGCCGCAGTGCCACACAGGCTTGTACAATTGCCCCACCATTGTTGGAATTAATTTTTTTAACCGGACGCGATGTTCGAGATCTGATTGAATTAGCTTCCAACAGTTTTAAATTGCGATTATTAAATACGCGCACGGACCAATAGTTTTGCATATATTACGCAAACATTTCTATGCACATTTTCACATGCCACACCTGAACGAAAAAATTCTGACAACGCCACCGCACGACTGCTAAAATTAACCCTGGAAAACAACAAGTAATTAGCGCGTATTCAGACAGCTGGGTTATAGCAGAGGATTAACCGAACTAAGGCGACTTGATGGGTTTGGGAGTGCGTGTGTACACGGTGATTTAAGAAAACGGGAACCAGTAGAATGATCATTATTACTCAACCAATTGCCAATTTTACATGAAACTTTGAACGTCGTAGGCCTACATGGTATTGTACCGGCGCTCGTTAAATATTTATCTCGATTTCCTTACAGTTTGCGTTTAATCATAACAGCGCGTCGTGGGTGAGTGGGAGGAGCTGAACCAGCGCGTCATTGACGCGTCAGTCAAACAAGGGCGTGGCACTCGTGCGTGTGTAGCAGCTGATGGTGGACAGTTTGAACACAAACTATGAATTCGTTATAATCGCAAATCTCTCTGGTATTAGTGTTTTTAGTTTCATGTAAATCGATTGGCAATTGGTTGAGTTAAAATGATCATTCTACTGGTTCCGGTTTTCCTGAATCACCGTGTAGTAACAAAGACTATTACAGTCCGGTTCTGCGCGGAGGGCCACGCGCAGAACCGCTCTCCCTTCTTTGACGACTCACCCGGGGAGCTCTTGGCTGCGAGCCAATTCCTTGTTCCTCGGCATGCAGGGGTACGTGCGACACTTGAAATTGAACAGCTAAAAATATTTGAAATCTGTACCGAAGATATGATAATGCGATAAAGTATGATATAAAAAAAACGGAATGGGCTTAATCGAACTGACATTTTACTCTATGGTCACAATCGCCTTAGAATAGTAGCTACTGCAGTGTGGTTGTGCCATGATGTAATTTAATGTTAAATTTGATTACGACTACCGTACTCACGCACATTCTACTTACACATAGAACTTTCCTCGCCACGAAGGCGGTAGAGAAGCTGGAAATGACTACACGCAACCGATCTAGCAATTATTTAATTTTTTGGAAAAAGGTGTACAGAATCCATGACAGTTCAGACTAGAAATACAATGTTAAAGAGATTAGAAAAAAGGAAACTAATTATGTTCCGCCGCCGAAGAGTGCCAACCTCGGCAGATAAAATACTAAACAATTAATGCATCGTTTAGTCGTTGTTTGGCATTATTTCTAATTTATAAAAAAAGTTACTGCCCTCAATTTTCGCCCCCATTCGCATACTTTCCTATCTTTTCAGATCTTTCAGTTGCATTCGTGGGTTCAGTGCAAGTGCAAGAACTCTAAACAAGGACATCCGCCCTCGTTCTAGCGGTACATGTAGGTGTATTTACTCGAAGCACCTGTGTGGTTTTCTCATTCCAATAATCACATCGTCTGACGGGAGTCGACCATAATCCTCAACAATCCTATATTGCAGCACTAACGTGGTAGAAAGAAATCACAGTTGCTGCTAACAATGCCTAAAGACTAAAAATTTGAGAAATTTTTCAGCCAATTCGCATCACATCGGGCATAAAAACTTTGTACTATCATTCGAAATGATTTATATTATATTTCACGGGTTTGATGCATAGCGTTCCCTTATGTACGTACGTATGTATGTATATTGCACTTTTAACGCACCAAGAATATGTCATGCAGACGGAGATGGAAAAGCATCGTTTGCTTGAATCGTAGGTGAGGGAGGAGAAGTGCAACAGACTACATAAAATGGACCTTGCTTGTTATACTTACCTTACCTATAATACTAGACTATAGGACTTACCTATACTTATGGACCTTAGGTTTTGACTTTCTGGCCCATTTGTGTCTCACCTGCGCTGGCATTTCACGGTTCTGTTTATATTGACGCAAAGTAAACCACACAATTTTACGTGTTATTATTATTGAAAAACAAGACTTACGGCTAGTCGCTGGACTTCGACTCGAAGCGCGATTTTATTTTGTAGTCCGAATTAACCGATGAAAATATATGAAAGAATTGTATCGAATAATCTGATTGGTTGATTCGGACTAGAAAATAAAATCGCGCTTCAAGTCGAAGTCTAGCAACCGGCCTTCAGAAGGCTACATCCTTCAAGCAACTTAACGCCATAATGCTTCAAGCGATCGTTCTATTGTAGGCCTACGAGTCTATGCCACATATAGTTTTGCAGTGTCTTTTTCTGCTAAATACAATTTCCTAAACGGAACAGGATAATAGGTTAGCCCGTAGCCTTTGAATCCAAGAGACTGAGTCCATGCGGCCGGATTTATGAGAGTAACAGGCTGTGGTGGAGCCATGGACCTGGACCCATGGGCCCTACAATTCCACCCTCAAGTACTATTTTTCTACCGGGGAAAAAGCTTTTGTCCTAAATGAAATAAATTGTACCCAAGAAAGTTCAGACGACTCATGGTATTAAACAAATTTGAGGTTTTAATATTCCCCTCTCCCCGTCCATAATTTTTAGCCTCAGACGACACTGGTACGAACATATTAATTTACTACAGCGTAGGCGCTACGATGTGTGGCAACGTGACTATATATAGCATCTTCAAAACTAGTTTAGCACCTTTGAAATTGAAATTTAGGAAGTATAGAACCGTACTGGCATCAGATCTACCTGCTTCGCTATTATTTGCTGCGATTGGCTAGTTCCATGTACCTGTTCGAAACTTTGACTTCTTTGTTAAATTAGGGTAAATTTATCTGAATTCGGTCAAATTTCGTCAACAAAATTTGCTACTCCTTTAACTTTAATAATGTACATTCGCTCTTTCACCGACAAAATCAAAACCTACTACTCTAATCATGTACATTTCTCACTTTCGTCAAACTGTCGCCTGGTCACACTGAACATCCAGTGAAGTGTGTTGCTAGACCCACAGCTAGTCACGTGATGAGGGCTTCTAATCAAGATAAGCGTGAGATACCAATGACGTCACGCTAAGCGCAAGCTAGTGTTAGAACACGCGCCGTTTTACACAGATAGTCGAGTGGTTGGCGACGCTTTCATATTCCACTGCGGGGAGAGAAGTGAGGCATTTGGAAGGTGGGGGGGGGGGCGTTGTGGAGTTAAAAAATAAATGGAAGTGGAGATCAGAATAACAAATCACTTAGAAGTTACGAACATAAGAAAATCACATACCTCGCTAAATATCGTGGTGGTGAAAACCGCTTAAGAATTTAAAAAGTGAGTAAAAAAGGGCTTATAACATGTAATTTACATTAAGCGCTATTTCTGACTTGCATAACAGCCTAGTAACCGTTTTGACAAAGTAATATCTGTATACGCCAACACTGCAGTGAAGGAACATCAAGAAGAAATCGATTAAATACTCATGCTCAGGTTTTATACCAACCGCGATTCAATATTGTATTCTCAATCAAATTTCTACTAAAGAAAACCATGATTTTTATAATATGCCTACCAGCCTAACACTCGAACAGATCATCAAGCCTTATTCAATTCAGAAAACGATCAAATGAAATAAATTTGAACTATATTGCATCAAATTATAGTGATATTCTATGTACAGCACAGGCTCAGAGTACCTAGTGTGTGTACCCTAGTGTGTACCCTAGTGTGTGTACCCTTGTGTGTGTACCCTAGTGTGTACCCCAGTGTGTACCCTAGTGTGTACCCAAGTGTGTACCCTAGTGTGTACCCTAGTGTGCACCCTAGTGTGCTACACGCACTCAACTTTAGTACCTGCGCTGTACGTGAACTACTACAACACAATGTCATGGATGTATATAGTAACAACATTGTCTGTAGGCCCTAAAAAGCAAGCTACATTTTCATCAAGAAAATGCCCCTAATATTTACGAATTTTCTGTCCATCATTGAGTCCATTCTCTACAAACCATCGCAGGAGCAATTGCCATAGAGAATGACACCGAATCGGTGACAAACTGCCAGCATGCCATTTCCACTCGACGATAGCAATTACTGCATTTTGCGCAAATGCAACGCACGTCCTTGATAAGGCGAAAAATGTGAAATCGGCTGGTAAACATAGGTCGTAGAATGAACGTAATGGCTGCAAGCTCTTCCGGTATAGTCAGAGAAATTAAATTAGATCATGAAATTAGCCTCAAGTAGATAGCGATACATAGAATTAACATGAAAAATCTCGCTTCACGCTGCACACAAGTCTTTGTTGATATCATAATGTGGTTGTGTATTGCATCATGTCCGATCCGTTTTCATCTAAATCGCATTAAGCCTAATCTGGGCTCAGCCTAAATCCAACCAAATCCATGTCTAACTCAGACAGAACATGGTTACACAAAACCGACGCTAAAATCAAGGTCTAAAACTTTCAGTGTTTAAAACGTAACTATCTAAAGCGAATAAGTTCCTCAAGTGACAATTTCTCCTATCAATGAATTATTATCAATAATCAGGACACAGTCACAGATCTCAGCATTATTTGGGTCAAAATATCATTTGAGACGACGCTGCTCTACTTTCACACAAAGCCTGCTAGAAACTGAGTAACCGAGCACAACAGTGTACTGTTGGGGGAGTAGTAACTCCCCCCTGCAGATCGGGGAACAAAGAATTTATCTACAGCCCAGAGCTCCCCGAGCGAGTCGTAAAATGCGACTAAAGAGGGGGGAGCCGTTATTTGCTTGGTAAAGCCGAGGCCTAGGCATTGAACCGGGCTTTTTACTACACGGTCCTTACACTACAAAACCCACCCCCCCCAACAATACTACTCCCGCATCTGCATGAGAGGGGGGGGGGGCGAGGAGGGGAAACCACATGCGGGGGTGAGCGAAAGGCAATTAGAAACAAATCTGGGTTTGTCTTGCACTCGTGTCACACCTCTCACAAGTATCGCACTGGCAGTGACGCAGTGACACGCAACGACGCCATGTCAACGGCAAGCAGACCATGCAGGAAGCTCTGCAGACCCCCCCCTGGATAGTTTACCCCCCCCCTTCCCCCCAGTTCAGGTTGGACAAGCCCTCAGCCGTTGAACCCCTGGCCGGTGGATGCTATGTTCCGCCGCAAATGTCACGGTAAAGTCGATGACCGTCGTAGAAAGGCCTTGAGGCCGTGCACCTCTACAGCTAGCTACATGTAGTAGGGCTGCCAGAATTTCAGCATTCGAATAAGGGACACGAACATTAAAGAGAGCTCAATTTTCGAGTCTAGTGCGGTACGAACTGTCGCCGAGATTTTCACATCGCCCTCTGGCTCATATCGCCGACAGTAGTCTCCTCAGCGACATCATCTGCACTGCTGCCCGCAGTCTGTGGTTCGACCAGTTCTACATCCAGTTTGTCTTTATCCGCACCACAGCGTCCACCAGTACGGGTTTCACTTAGGTAAAACCCGAAATATGTGATTTCTAATTCTAACGAACATTAAGCAGAGCTCAATTTTTGCACCAAGTAAACTGCATTAGCCTGACTCATCGCGTCTAGAGATTAGAGAGCGATTAATCTTGTATTCATGATGAATATCTTGCAAAGCAAAGCAAAATTAGAGAACTTACAAAGCCCTATATGATACTCATTTGTATGGGGCATTAACAGACTAGACGAAGAAAGGCGGTTAGTAGTGGTCGTAGTCACACGACGAAAAAAAGCATCAAGTCTAAACTTAAACACAGAGATTAAATAGTTAATGCGCAAAACTTTTTATATAAATTGCACATTTATATATAGTAACTGCGTAAAGCACTGGCATTGATTATACCGATTGTGCTATTTAAAAAATAGTTTTTTTTCAAAAGATTGCACTTTTGTCGCACTGTATATGATTGCAGTTAGGGCCATGCATGGACTCAAAAAATGGACAATAATTATTAGCGTCCCCTATGCCCTTCACAAGGGACGCGGAACAAAGGGTATCGAACAAGGGACGTCCCTTAAAATAAGGGACGTGTGGCAACCCTACTAGCTAGCCTAGGCGTTGGAGAAAAGATGGCTTTTCAACTTAAGATCGGGCAGTAGCACTTAACGCCACGGGACACTTGCAAATTTAGGAGTCTAAGCATCGCGAAGAAAAAAATACAAGCGACTTAACCGAGAGAACTCGAGAAGAAAAGCTAAGCCTTCGTGGCCGTGACAAAAACAAGCGGATCGGTGTAAAATTTAGAGACAACAAGAAACGGCGTGAAAAATTTAGGAGTAACTACAGGCCCTGAACATTTGTAAATTGTAAGTAAAAGGGTAAACGAAATAGGTATTGGCTTGAGACACAGTGAAAAATTCAAAGATGGCAAGGCTTGGCAAAGGCTCGCTGAAAAATTAGGAGTCAACAAGGTGTAGGCATAGGGATGAAAGAAAGATTTCAGATTAAGACCATGTCCTAGGTATTTTTAAATTACAGAGAAAAGAGCCCTCAACTTACGACTGACTTTTAAGCAAAAAATGCCAAGAAAAACAAAACCTGCATGCAAAATTATATATAACAATTTTGAGGCAACAAGGGCCAACAAAAAATTTAAGAGCAAATTATAAAACGGTCGGGCTAAAAAAAATTAATTGGCAGAGACAAAAAGCCTATTAATCGCTAACCCCTGAAGGTCGGGGAACAAAGAATTGACCAGAGATGCAGCCCAGAGCTCCCCGGGCAAGTCGCAAAAGGCGACTTGCCCGGTGACGGAGAGGGGGGAGCGGTTCTGTGCTTGGTAAAGCCGAGGCTAGTCCACAGAACCGGACTGCAATAGTCTTCGTTACCACACACGATCCTTAAACTCGCAGGGGAAGAAGAAGAAGAGCATATTGATCACTATGGAACCTACATAGCATAGCTACATCCTATCCTTGAATACAAGCCCTGTCACGAAAAATCCCCATCAAACAGCGATCATTCTTCACAATGACATCAGAATGCCATAGCCAGCGATGTTTAACCAATCACAGCGATCAGCAATGACAGAGCGAAAGTCGAATTCACCAAAATCTTATTGATCAATCGTTGTTTCTCGTTTCTCTCTATGCATGCAGCGGCGGTTCTACATCCAAATGACGCCAGGCGTCCTCAATCGAAGGCCTGGCGTCCCCAATGGCGTCCCCGATATTTTTGGTTTTGGCGTCCCCAATATTTAATAATAGTTGAGATCATAAATAGGCGAAATTGGATTATGTGTTCATGAGAGAGAAATGAAGAATGACTGTCAATGAGTATTAAGAATGTCGATAATTGTGAACAGTTTCCAACAAAATTTGTGCCAGCACCCCCCTCCCCTCCGCTCATGACTTCTGCCCGAAACAAAAAGAAAACAGTGGCGTGGCGCCCCCAAAGAAATTATGGCCTCTCGCGGCGTCCCAAATCTAAAATTCCTTCGCCCCCCCTGTATACATGAAGTCAGTGATACGATATAACTAAATTATTAATTTTTACAGTCTGCATATGACTCCATCTCGTTCAAAAATGTTCCTATATTGCACTTTTACCTAAACGTCCCAAGCTTCCATTAAAAAAATGAGTAATTTTGCATAAAAAAGATCCCAAGATACATGACATTGCATCTGGGTATTGTGGTTAAAATCAGGTTTCTCAATCACTAAAATATCCCTAAATAAGTGATATATCCCAAGCATTGGCATCACTGCTTGGAGTTTTATACTGTACTACACGATGTCGTGTAGGTGTTGTACTATTTTCGTTTCATTGAGAAGGGGCCAGTGTAGGGTTTCCCCAGGGAGCTGGAGCGGTTCAACACTTGCTAAAAGGAAAGGAATATAGCAACAAGAATGCCAAGATCTTCAAGATGTAAACAAATTATTTTCGGTGTCCCTTATTTGAATGATGAAACTCTGGCAACCCTATCCATCTGGAATATACAACTTGATATGAGCAAATCAGTAGTCATTGCTCTCAAAATGGCCGCCACAATAGATTTTATCATCTCAAACGAACCGAAGCCAGTGTAACACAGTTCGTTACTCGAGAGCCATGTTTTTCTACAAATGCACCCTTAGAGTTTTCCTGAAACCAAAATTGGACACATTTAATTTCTTTGCAAGTATTTTTGTCGTATACTAATCACAAAACTTGTCGCTTGGAAAAAAGACTTCAGCAAATTGCCGTTCCCTCTAGGCTGCGCGCGCGCGCGGCCGCGCGCGGATCCCAGAGCACAAAAAATCTAGAAATTTGCGCTCATAAAATATAATAAGTTATGGGTAGCCTATAATTTTTGTAGACTTCTTAGACACTCAAGTACACGTAGGCCTACTCAATGAACGAAAGCATTATAATATGTCGGCGTATCGCGTGAAGGCTACATTTTAAAGAATTATTAAGCATTGAGCAGCTCCTGTCTAAGCCGGAAGACAAGTGCCATATTGAGTTTAGAGCACCCCCCCCCTCCCATCCGGTTGCAAGTTCTTTCACGACGGTTGAATGGGCCTACTCATATCATGGACATTTGAACATAACAAAGAGGGTCAAGAATGCCACGCAGAAATGAGAAGACTTTTAAAAAGTGCGCACATAATATTTTTTATTCCTCCCCACAGACGTCAAAAATTGGAGAGAACATAATCAGCAAACATGATCAGGTCTTCTTAACAAGATTGTGACCGTCTAAGCCTCGGCAGCATTAGCGCCCACAGTCTTAACTTCAATACTGATATTGATGAGTCGTCAGCACCAAATTCTCCAGTGAGGAAGATGGTCACCACCACTTTTCGTGGTGTTGAGAAATTGTACTAAATGGAATATAAGAAAAAAAAATTGCGATAGGCTGAGACCTTGGCTCATGATCGCAACTTGAGACTTGCAGGGGTTCTCGAGTTTCGCTGATTTGAGCATTTTGGAGCATAAAATACCGGTGCAGTCCCACCAAACTGTGGAGACCACAGAGTGAAATGTGGAGTCCATACCGCCAAAATGTGTGGTAGAAATTTCCAAAAATGTGTCAATGTGTGTTTATTTGAGGGATGATTGTTAAGTTTAAGAGTCTAGTCAGACCAGTATGTGAAGACCATAGAGTTGATTGTGTACCCCAGACAGCAAAAATGTAAAGAATGACTGAAATTTTCTGTCAGCACCCCCCCCCCCCCACGTATCACAAGTTCTCATTGAAAGTCGGCACATTAGTGATGCTCTAGGCCTACTGTTTTAAGGGGTGCATTTGTCAAATTTGAAGCTTTTAAGAAGGTACATTTACATTGTCTAATTTTTCCTAATATCCCTTCCTACGCTGGCCAATTATTCAACTATTTTCAATAACAGTTACGTGTAGCGGGGGAAGGGCGATATCTGACCTTGAAACATACCAAACAAAAATTCTTGAGGGCGAATAAACTTGCTTTCAGCACAGTGGGGGGACCATGGCCCTTATGACCCCCCCCCCCCCAAGGATCCGTTAATGTTGCTAGCAGCAGCGGTTGAAGAGATTAGAACGGAAAACCCTCATACTGTCCCGAGGCTAAAGCACTTACCGTCGATCTACCACAGCAGCAAAACACGGCTAAGTCAGGCGCTATCAGGTTCTGCACCTTATTGTTTGCTACACGTGGCCTTGTACTTTTTAAACCACGGTTTTCATAACGAATTTTTGAAGGAATGACAAAATCGATCTGCGATTGTTACATGATAGGCCGAAGCACAAGAATCCGTAAGAGAGCTAATATTTCACTTTATAAAACGGTAAGCACGCAGCAAACGATGTCTGATGTGGGTGCTATTGAATGCCAAACCGTATGATTATTCAAGACGCTACGCCATTTTTGGCGCCTGTTTATTATAATCTGACAACAAGGCGTTCAAAATTAATCTTGCAATAATCGAAATAATGTGCTCAATTAAAAAAATCAAATCAAAATATGCGCAGAGCACGACCGACATTGCTTTATCCATCGAAATTATTATGCGCTCCAAGACTTCGCTTCATTAGGCCGCAGTCAATGACGAGTCCTTTCGCTATCTCTTAGCAACAGCTTTTTTTCACGCCGCGCCGCAGTGCATCAAATCAGCTGCAATTTGTTGTTGGTGACCAACGGGAAGTCTCCAGCAAAGGAAGGTCGCCCCCAATGGATCTATCCACGGTCCACATTGTACAACACTTGTTGACATTGGCTCAACAGAACTGGTGGATTAACCAAGGAAAGCTCTGTACTCTGTAGAGCTGTAGCTAGGATGACGGTACGAATCGAAAATTGTATCAAACGGCAGTAACTCACGAAACACTAGCTCACCGAGGAAGGCAGAGAAATAAACAACCAGGCAAAGAATCGCTCCCGCCTTTTTAGTCGCTTTTAACGACTCGCCCGGGAAGCTCTGGGATGCGAGTCTATTCTTAGTTCCCCGACTTGCTGGGGAAGTCTGCAGGACTAAACTAAAACTGCACTAAACAATGATTAATGATCATCATGCCGCTCACGCTACCTTGAGGCGTCAACCCTTTGCACGAAGACTCGTAGCGTAGAGGGGCACAATCGCACCTTAGCCGAATACTGGGATCAAAGCAACGCTGCACGCTAAAGGAACGCTGCAAAGTGCAGTAAATAACGAAAAGCTACAAAGGAACGCCGAATCGGAGAGCCGAGATATATCCGGACACAAAGGCACATACACCGACGCGCCGACACGCCCTTTATTAGACGTGTAGGCCTGCTGTAGACATATATACATTTACGCATCAATAGCCACCAAGTTGGACTCTCATTGACAGAGAAAGAAACCTTAAAAATCGCATAACTAATATTAAGTAGAACTTTTCTGTGTGTCAAACAGTTGAATGCCTATTATTTAGTCCACTGTTCATCGCCTTACAATCGAACTAAATATAAAAGAATTCATATAAAATTCGCACCATAACTCATAACCATCAAGTTCGACTCCCGATAAAAGAGAAAGTTTATTATTATCGACCAGTATCTAGCTAGTTTCACGTCAATTTATATTTAGCATATCATCAATCGCCTTACCATCATAACTTCTGAATAATTATTGTTCCATGTCTTTTAAAAATTAAATTAGTTATGAAACAGCCAAAAGTCTAAAGGAATTTTGTTGCCCTCCCGATAAAGGAATAAAGAAAGGAATAAGCATTTGACAGCTCAATATTTCTTTGCGAAAACCAGGGGTCGTAGTCACCATAGTCGCGACTGCTTAGCTCGAGCGAGTTTTGAGGTGGCTCCAGCTAAATGCGGTACATGCGTTTTTGGATGGCGCGATCTCAACTACGCTTCAGCTAGGCCGTCGCGGCAATGGTGACTACAGACTACGGTCCCAGGCTCTAGAAACAAGCGCGTCCAGTCAAGATCATCCTGGTGCCCATCCTGGTGCCCACCCTGGTGCCAGTGTCTCGTGATATAGTATCAAACCACCCCCCTCCCCCCAAAAAAGGGTCAGCCCCCGGCTGCATCCCTTGTCATTACCAACTTAAAACCGCCCCTCAATCGAATTAGGATTAGAGTAACATTAAGGTCGGGTTTTCCATCAAAATGTTAAAATTTAAATCCAAGATTAATATTAGAAAAATCAATCAAACGGTGCTAAATTAATCACAGATCAAGCCTGCAGCGCGCTCATTGGGTGTGATGATCTCGGATTAAATTTTAAGATTTGATGGAAAAACCTAGCCTTAAACTACACTTACTCTAGGAATAATAATAATAATAATGGGCTTAGAGTCCGTTTCGGCATCTAGTGATGTCATCGGGGACCTCAGGAATCTATTCATACATATTATAAACCCCTAGTTATTTATAGAGTTCAAGAGTCGACCACGGATTCAAAAACATTCTTCTGCCCCACGGGGGCCGTTGTAATGAGAGAACACGAATGCTCTGCGGTGCGTCGTCGTCGCTTCAATAATTGCACAGGCGCGAAGCTTTTATTGACGCGCCGGATGAGCGGGGTGTCACTGTTAAGATCTCTTGCAAGCATGCATATTTTGCATGCAATTTTACATGCAATCTTGTATGCAAGTTTGCATACAATTTTGCATGCAACTATGTTAAGCAAATTACAATGTAAAATGTTCTTAACTGGGTTTCATGTATGGCTTGCATGAAACACAGTTAAGAACATTTTGATTGTAATTTTCTTAATATGGTTGCACAAAAAAAAATTGCATGGCAAATTGCATACAAAATTACACATAAAATTGCATGCAAAATATGCATCGTGGAAAGGAGGCCTTAGAGAGGACTACGGGAGGAGCATATTGAGGACGAAATCGACGACAGTGGGTAAGGTGGTGAGAAGAGTTAGACTTATATGGTTGAAAGATATTGGAAGAAGAATCCAAATGATTGAGTGTGAAAATGTATGGATTTTGAGACACATGTACACATGAAAATGTATGCAATACACACTATACAGTGCTCCAGGCTCCATCATGCCAACGTAACCCAACCCTGTATGCTAACCGCACGTATAGACGGAAAAAGACGTCAGGAAAACTGGAAAAGACGTTAATAAACTGGAAAAGATGTGGAAAGGCATGCCAAAGATATGGCAAAACGTGTTACAGTAGATTCCTAACGTGACGCCAGCGGATTGAAACAACGGGGTGTGGCGCAGATAAAGCGAAGGGTGGATGTCCACTGTGGCTGCAAATGGCATACCCCTGCGCAAGCGGAGCGCGCGGCTACAAAACGGTCGTGCGAAATTTACTGAACGCGTGCGGGAAGCTTTATTGGACCGAGGGGAGCCGTTACGACTCGATGACATTGCGCGGCCTAAAGACGCGGAGACAGAGCGCGCTTAGAAACTGATAAAAACAATAACGATGTTTTAGTCTTTCCTCAAGGAAGCACGCGAAACTAGTTAATAAAAACGTAGGTCAACCACAGAAAAAATGATCAGTTAAAAAAGCGCCTTAAAAGATCATATAAAAATACGAGGAACGGGTACGAGAGCGATTTGTTTGATTGATTGAATGACGTACAGTTACAATATAAGACATAAATAAAATAACTATAATACAAAAACAATGGATGTACGGGTACAAATATATAGACAACATTTATGTAGAGGTTAGAAATGCTGGTATGTGCCATCAATTTTTGTGTTTCTAAACAGGTCATGCAGAGAACCACATCGTAAACAGCTGGTGCCTACTCCGTTAATGGGTAACACAATCCAGTAACGCAATGGGTAACACAATCCAATCGAGAACGAAGGGAATTAAGAAAAAGAACACAAGTGATAAACGTCCAATGTAGTCATTGCAGCAATAGATGAATGTCTGAAAAAAAAATTATATTGAAATTTGAAGAGAATGGCGGAGGACCGTCAGGTGTGGAGAGGTTGGATGCCAGGGACCTGCCGTTTGGCAGTGCACCAGATAGAGAGTGCATATACCACAGCGAAATCAGCGATGCAATGGCTTGGGATATATCACTAGATTTAGGGATATTTCAGTGATGGAGGTATGAGATGTTTAACACAATCCCCAGCTATCTTGGGAATTGTCTTTGATGAAATAACAACTTTTTTTACTGAGGGCTTTGAATTTTTTTGTCAAGAAATGCAATCTAGGGATATTTTTCTTCGAGATTCCAAAAATCTAGGGATATTCCATTTTTGTTCCAATGGTATCACTGGCGAAAACACTCTTCAATTCGCATTCGTCTGAATGCAGTCCGCCCAAGCCAGAAATGAAAACAAGAACCGAGAAAGCGAACCGTGCCTAACAGCCAGTATATTTTCCGTTAGGCGGCCGATGGGGATGTGTATTGTGTAATCAACAGAATGGCAAGAGAAGATGGTCCCTGCCATAGAAAAAGTTTCAAGAGCAGAAAGTAATTTGGACAGGGACGAGCGTGACACAAACAGTGCGATACGAAAGGGAGTAACATGGACGATGAAGTAAATATGAAAGCTTGGCGGACGTTTACAGAAAATATTAGAGAAAACGAGATCGTTATAAACTAGAGCTGCTTGACAAGTGGACCGAAATGATATATCTGCATCCGTAAATTCTAGGTATCTCAGCCAAAATATCCCAAGATTGCATTTTTTCGAAAATATCTTAAGCCCCCTTATTATAAATGCGTCATTTAATCGAAATATCGCAAGATATATCTGGGAATTAAGTTCAAAATCAGATCCCTCAATCACTTAAATATATCAATATCTAGTGATATATCTCATACAATAACATCACTGGAGCGGACAAATTAAAAAACACAAAATTGTCCTGTATTTTGCTCGAAATCTCCATTTATCAGTCAGAGACGAGACTGTAGAGACAGGAAGATAAAGAAAGCTGCCTGCTGCATTCCGAACATTAATGGGACTAGCAATTTTCTGCTATGAAAATCGCTTGAAAATGTTCATGAAACATAGCGCATGAATGTTGGCAGAAAATAAACCAATTGCAGGCGGTTTAGGGAGCTTTTAAGAGCCGTGTGTAGTAACAATGGACTGTTGCATACACTGTGGCACTACACATTACACTAGACAATTACATTACAAATAGACTATTACAGTACAGTTCAGTGCCTCGGGGTCAAGCAAAGAGCCGCTCCCCCTTCTTCAGTCGCCTTTTACAACTCGCCCGCGGAGCTCTGAACTGCAGACCAATTCTCTCTTGACTCAAAGTCTGCAAGGGTCGCTTTCCTTCCAATTGCAGGCAGCCAGCGAACGAAAGTCCATAGCAGAGTGTTTCCTGAATAGCGAGGCATAAATTTCTCCTATAGATAGCTGACTGCAATTAAGTCAGTCTGATTGCTGCCCAGGCTTCAATATATATTGCGTATTGTCTAAGGATTGCTTCAGCCATTCAGAGATAAAATCACCGAAATGTGTTTCAACCAGTCAGTCACTCCAGCTACGTCGCTCAACAAGGAACGCGACGTGGTAGACCGACATTTCTCTCTCTCTCTATACTCGCAGCCCAGAGCTCCCCGGGTGAAGAGAGAAGGGTAAGAGGCGACTAAAGAGGGGAAGCGGTTCTTTGCTTGGTGAAGCCGAGGCCGAGGCACAGAATATAGTCTTCGCTACCGGTACTAAGCCTACACAGGGTCCTTATAAACTCTCAAAACACCACCACCACGCTCTCTAGTACGCTGCAGCTCATAAGGTCCCACTCCCTGGCATGATGGCTCTGAAGAGAAGGGCCGAGGAAATGTCAGAGTTCCAACTCTGACATTTCCTCGGCCCTTGTCTTCAGCACTCCATACGTTTCCTTCCAAATCAAATCGTCTAAGATTCCTATTCGCTTTCTTCATGGCCCCTCTTTCCTTTCATTCTTCCTTCCATGACGATTTTCATTAGTCCCTTCCCTTTCATAATAAAAAATGTTCAATCCAGATTTTCTTTTGTTTGGTTGGCTTGTGTAACATTGTTCTGGTTTCGCACTCTCTTTCTAGGTTTACTATTTTTCAACAAATGCTTTCCGCTCCGCCCTGAAATATACTATGTAAAAAACTATGTTTTTTTCCGGAGGCGGTCCATAACACTGAATAGTTAATTTCTGATCAAAATTTTATAACTCCACATTTTCCAGATTTATATAATATGATATGATATGCTGATTCATAGCTAGGCATTCTGGCATTTATAACTAGGCCTACTCATTTCCTATACCAATAGCATTAAAATCAGGATTTTAAACTATATAGAGGTTGTCAGAGGAAAGCGCGATATAAACGAACTTGCAGCTAAATATGGCGCTGACATAGACGATTTGTGTAAAAATTAATCGAAAATAATTTATAAATAATTATCGCGCTGAAGTCTGAAGTACCATTGCTGACTGTAAATGAACAGTTGGGGCCGTAACAGTGTTGTAATGGTATTGCGACTTACAGACTACTGAGTATAAACTTATTTACTTACATACTGCTAGCATAGCCAACAATTATTGTTGTAGCTTATACTGACTGATTTGATACTTAGGATGTTTTTCATATTTAATTTATTAGTTTCCCTTATTATTGTTTAATATACAATGAAATAAGGATATTCATATATACACACTTTGGGGTTTTATAACTACACATACTGATCAAATAGCACCCTTACTCGCCTGCTCCAGTATCAATTTTCACCAGTGCAAATCGGGGAACAAAGAATGAACTTGCAGCCCAGAGCTCCCCGGGAGCGTCGTAAATGGCTACTAAAGAGGGGGGAGCGGTTCTGGGGCTGCCCTCTTACGCGGAACCGGACTGTAATAATATTTGTTACTACGCACGGTATGCGAACGCCCTACAAAAACAACCAGTACCAATTTCAAACATGGTACAAATTCTGAATAGAATGGCTACCTGATAGCAAGTTGCTTACGCTATGCCAAGTGGACTCATGAAGCAGGTCACAGGTGCGGAGAAGGCATCGACTTCCATCGCGGTGTTTTCTGCTTTTAACACGATCAGGGGAAGGAAGTGTGTTCAAATCAAATATACCGCGCACGTGCATATTGCGAATGCACGACATTGTACGATTGCATTATCGCGCATCACGAAAGGACAAACGTTGTCATACTATTCTGTGTTTTGGCACAACGTAGAAGAATCACATCATCGCTTTCAGCCATGATGGCACTGTGTACATAGCACCGCACTTAATACCTCATTGATTTGGCTGCATTATAGTCAAGAAAAATGATAAAAAAGGCTTAAAAAGTTGCAAAGTCGCAAAGAAGCAAAGTCGCAACGCAAAGTCGCAAAGACGCATAGTCCAAAATTCGCAAAATGCAATTAAACTAAAATATCCGCCTAAGGCTTAAATCTTGAGATCAAGAATTATTCAACCAAGATTCAAAAAACCACAGCGAAATCATGCTTCCGTTTAGAAATATACATGTGAAAGAGTCCACTCCCGCATCAAAAGCGGACTCACTGTTCGATCTATTAAATTATTTAACAGGTTGGATACAGTAGCCAAGGGTCCGGATTATAATGAGGTTTAGGCAATTGCGGTCAAAAAAACGTCCCCTATGTATAGCCGTCTTTTACGAATCGCTCGGGGAACTCTGGACAGCAAACCGATTCTCTTTCCACCCCAGTTTGCAGGGGTCACTGTACGCGTACTACCTTCAGCAGGGATACTACCTTCTCCCCCTATCCTCACTCGAATGTGGTCAGCAAAACAAGCCTAGCTGAGACGCCAACGCAGAAATCCATACATTGCACAGCGGCCATCAGGGCTTGGTCGACGGCGAGTCGTTACTATGACAACAGATTTAACGTCGTTCGCGTGCGCGGACTTAGCCAACACGCAGGATATTGTTCTCAAAGTAGAAATTGTCAAATTGCTAGTGGAAATTTTTTCAATAGATCAAAACTTTAATCAACTAACCGCCTTTGTCGTCTAATCTGTTAATGGCCATGTTTTCACACGGCTTTATTAGTCGTTTGCGCTCTGATGAGGACTGCTGGAGGTGGGTTTGGGAAGGATGTCCTTCCTGACGCCAACCAAATAAATGATGATATATCGGGGTTAGCGGCTAGCGACACTTGTGAGTTTAACAGCCTTGCTGAAGGGCCCGTAACGCATGGCTTCATAGGTTGCACCGGCGCCGGGGCTTGAACCCTGTTCTTCTAGACTCTTTATCCGACCCCCAACCGCTACACCACAGCGCCTCGCTGTAGATACACTCTCAATAGTTCTATACTTTTAAAATACAAATTGCGAAACAACCCTTCGCAATATGATTTTCTCGAAATACAAACAGCAAGATGGTGCGTGGCATTCTTCGTGATATGTCTGTCGACAGATTACAAATTGCAACCAGCCGAGCGCAATACAGTTTCTAGATACACACGGAAAAAAGGAACGTCTTCATATATTCTCAAAATGTTAATTGCGCCAATGGTCCGCGCCCTCCGAAGCAATTTTTATTGGGCCTACGCTCAAAAATGGACGTCAAATTCAAGCGCAAACAAAAGTCGATTCAGGCCAATTCTCGCGTTCAAATTCGAACAAAAAATTTGCTCTAAGCGCTGCGCTTGAAAGATTTTAAACATTTTAGAAACAGAGGCTTCGAAAGCAATTCATTTGAATTTGAAGAAGCGAAGAGAAGAACAGGGGTGTTATGCTAAGATAAGCCTACCCAGCTATGGATTACACTTACCAGTCAACATGAAAACGAATGAATGGTTGGGAAATGGGCGGGAGGGGGGGGGGGGAGGGGGGGGAGGGGTGAGAGGAAGAGGAGGACTATTAAGGGATACCATAAAAAGGAATACTGAGAGCGAAAGAGAAAGGTACATAGGCCTACATGTAACAGACTTCTAAGCCAATGAGGTGCACGCATGAAACGTGAGCTTAGATGTGAACTTTGATGTTTCAGGTCAGCCTTATTCCCAATCACTCCAAAAGCTCAATACCCGTTTCATTGAATATTAAAGATTGTCGTCACTGCATTAGCCACAAGAGTTTACATTATAAACTTCAGCCGGTTGAACCTAAAGTGGGCCCTAGTCCAAATTCTTTGGTTTAACCGCATCCAATTCCTCAGAATAAATCGAACATTGTACTGCAAATCGATTCTCTAAAAAAGCATTTAGCATTCAGTGCAATATACAGACCCCCTGAAAATTCCCAGATATTTGGGAATTTTTCACACACGCACGAAATCTCAGTTTTATGCAGCTTTGGTTCAGACCCTGACCATCACTTATATTGATATACATGACGCAGCGCAAACATTGCTGTCCAAATATTTATGGGATGGTTTTATTTCATCAGTACCATGACGTTTGCCGCATCAATAACCGCCTGGCTCCGCCACTTCCGACCAGTGTTCTCACTCATCGAGCAATTGCTCGATTTGCGAGCAATCGAGGGTCTGATCGAGCATTCGTAGAGCACTGGCGAAATCGAGCAATTGTCGAGTAATTAAGCACCTTTGAAGAAAATCGAGCAATTAACTGAGCAATTGTGCAATTTGTTGAGCAAAGTAATTTACAGACCGATTAGAAAAGAATAATAAATTTTTTTTTTAACTGTGGCAGAAAAGGGAATTTAAGGTTCATAGTAGAAAAAAACATGATGTGTGTAAGTTGAGTAAAGAATGTAATGTCACCTGAGTATCTGAGTGCTTGATAAATTTGGTCACGTCTGCGGAGCAAATTCGTGCACGTTTAGTGAGAACACTGGTTCCGACAATAATTAGCTGTAGCATCAATAACAATCGTAACGAACAGCATGAAGCAGAAACGGACGAGGCCCAATTGCTGCATTACTGCTCCGTTTTGTTGCAACGCAACCAGCGCTAATTACTGATACCGTGGAACCAAAAAGAAATATCCCTATATTCTGGGTATCTCTGGAAGATATTTTCCTGGATGGCATATCTTTTGATAGAAATAAATATCCCCGGCTCCAATGCGCCATTTTTATAAAAAATATCCCCAGGTATGTTTGGATTACGTTATACCAAGAGTGAAATATCTAGTTAAATAGCAATTTGCGACTCTGCGACTGGAACTTTGCGACTTTGCGCCTGTGACTTTGCTACTTTGCTTATAAAAGCATCCACTCCAGCCTCCTCCTCGACACGCGGCGAGCCTCGACGAGTCTCTCTGGCATGGCGCTATTTTGATGCCATTTTCATAATTTATTTTCACTGTAAATGCAGCTAAACCAATGGCCTCAATGACTGAAATATTCATAAATCTAGTGATAAAATTGTATGATATATCCCCAGCAGCTGTATCGCTGGTTGCCACAAAAACAGCGCTAACGATGAGCGGCGTCGCAGATGAAAAAGTCTGACGTTTCTGTGACCGGGGAGGGGGGGGGGGAACAAAATTGGACAAAGTGCGTCAGCAATTTGCGCAATAAACGCGTAAAAAATTACAAAATTACAAAATTAAGGTACCCGGCCGAAACAATACCGCGTGTGCCTATCGGCGCGCGCCGTAGGCCTCATAAGGGCGCCCTCTGTAACTGAGCAATGCCAAGTAGGAAGGAGGCGGCAGGCTTGTACCGGGGGACTAACGGGAGAATGAATGATAAATTAGGCTACAGTCAACGGAACTGAAGGCATATTAAGCAATCTACCGATCAGTGTTACCATTTGACTAAAATGAGATATTCCTAGATTCTGGGCATCTCGGCCAAAAGTATTCCTGGACTGATTTTTAAAACTAAAATATCCCAAGTTCCTATTATAAACGCACCATTTTATATAAAAATGTAGCCTTTCCCAAGATATATGGAGATTGCTTTAAAAATTGAATCCTCCAATTACTGAAATATCCCTATAGCTAGTGGTATATCCCAAACGTGTGGCATCACTGCTACAGAAATAGTGAGAGCCGACACTAAGCCTAGGACTTCCTACGCGATAAGATTTCAGCTTAAGCTGCTGATAAAGATGCTGCTGCTGCTGCTGTTGCTGCTGCTGCTGTCACGGCTGCTACAGCTGATGCGGTTGTTGTTTTCGAAGCTCCGATAAAGAGCAAGGCTATAATGTATAACTCTTGGTGACAGTACTGTTTTCATCCTATCCTAGTGACCTACTTTGCTTCACAAGCAGTGCCGGATTTACATATGGGGCACACGGGGCACGTGCCCCGGGCCTCCGCAAACATGGGGGCCTCCGTAACGCAAAGAAGGGGGCCTCCACAAATAAATTTGTACAGCATTGCTGCATTTCTAGAATGCAGTTACAAAACAGCGCTGAAGCAGCGGTACGCATAGGAAAATTTTTTGCGGAAAAACTCCGTCAGTACCTCACCCCCCCGTCCGTAAGTTGATTTCAAAAGGGAAAATGGGGGCCTCCGCAGAATTTGTGCCCCAGGCTTTTTTTGGTCTTTTGGTGCTTTTTATAAAGAGGCTAAGTTCACTTCTCAAACCCCTACAGACTGGGGTAAAAACCGAAAAAATATGCAGCCCTGAATTCTTTGGGAGAATCGTTAAATGCAAATAAGGAAGAGGAGCGCTTCTTTGCACTGTGAATCTTTGTTACTATACACGGTCCTTAACCTCCCCACAACAAGAAGCTATTTTATTGGGCCACAGATTTCTATACCAAATTACAGGGTGCATTAGTTGAAGACCCAGCAAGATATCAGACCATAGTTTCCATGAGTACAAGAGACATGACAAACAGAATAACAATGCCTTAGTAACTGCGTGGAAATCCACCAGAGATAACAGGCCTGATTCTCAACTCACCTCTTTCAGTTTATTCATTGAAGCTAAGACACAACCTCAAAAGTGCAGGAAACTGTGATAGCACAGCGCAGCACGGCCGCAGGCAAATTTCGAACTGAGGGTGTTAACTTCCACCCCGCAGCAGAGCTCACGATGGGGGGGGATTGAACTTTTTCATCAATCTTAGGCCCATGTCAAAATTAATGCTGTTATCGGCTATTTAGGGAGGATTTTGTCATTTCGGGGGGAGGAGAGGGGATCATCCCATACTTCAACACATCCCACTAAACTTACTATACCAAACCAATGTTTTATCGACGTTGGGGGGCGGGATTAAATCCCCAAACCTCTCCTGCAGTCCGTAGCACAGCAACGTAAGCCTTAATAATCAACATGTACCAACTCGCAGATGCAAAATGTATTTTTTCACTGGGAAGTTAAAGAGTTACAGCTAGACGCGCAGTTAAGAACGAGTTTTAAAGCTCAAAGTGTAATGGCAAGAATTGTACAACTGAAATGTGGCAGACAGATGAAGATCTCGAAATAGGATTAACTTCTATAGCCTACACGCATATCGAACTCGATTTTAGGTTTGGGTTGTCAGACTATGTAGTTATATTACACACCTTGATTTCCTTCAGCAGGACTTCTGGCCGCTTGGTGCTGGTCAGCACCCGTCCGTACTTCAGCATGCATCGCTGTGTGGTAACGGCGAAAAACGCGAATTCAGATGCAAAGAAACAATATCATAAATATCAATAAGCAACAAAGTAACAATGTATGAAACGAATATGAAATGCGCTTGAAGTACAGGGACATAGGCTTATAAATACATCCAGGGTTCTTTAAAGAAATTTTCGCTGGAGGGCATTTAATTGCATAGAAAACGCGTCAATTTTCTTCAATTTTCCTTAATTTTCCCCCTTAATGCATAATTTAGTCATAAAGGGCATTACTTAATTAGACTTTCAATTTTTATTAGACATTGCAAATGGACTCTACCTGAATTTAGCAGCCACCTGCTTGACAGCCAATGATATTTTTCAGATTCCAGATACACGAACTATGGCCCAAATAAACCAAAAAATTTAACTTAGGCTAAAATGCAAAAGGTGAGGTGGAAAAGGCGAAGGGCTGGGGGGTAATTCAAGAGGGCTAGGGAGCAATTTTCCCCCTACTTTGTATGGTAAAAAATGTCCTGCATACACCATACAGGGGTCTGACGCAGCCGAAGTATTTAAAATAGCGGTTCACTAAGTGCACTCGATATCTTTGAGTCGCTACTCGGACATTCTCTGTTTTTATTTAATCTGTGTTTTTATTGTACAGTTACTGAAATTAAATAAATCAAATCCCCCCCCCCCGCCCCCTCGGCTTGCGAGTTTTGCACGGAAAGGAAATAGTCTCTACCGTCATTGAATACGCACCCCTACCACTATTTGCAACAAAATAGCTTTGAAACAAAAAACTGCCACGCTAGAGGTACAGACTAGGCCTACAGTATAACAGAGGCGGCGCTACGGGGGGGCTAAACGGGACATAACCTCCCAACTCAGAAAGTTAGCCCTCCCCCCACTAGCCACCCCACTTTTTTAGGTGCCTTCTGTTTTAAGTCACCCCTGTTATAATTTTTAAAACCAGTAGCAAGAAAGTTAGCCCCCCAACTCTGAAAGTTAGCCCCTCCACTTTTTGAACCTGCATCATGAATAAAAAGCATCAGAAGGCCAAAGTTTCCGTCAGCACCCGCCCCCCGCCTCCCACCCCCCCCCCCCCGCCGCTCGTGACTTCCGTTCGGAGATGAAATTCATTGTAGATCCAGTCTTCTTTAAAGCTATCCCCCCATTTCTTGCTTTGTCCCCTCTTTGCCTCCCCACAAAAAAAAATCCTGGCGCCGCTCCTGCAGTGTAATAGTCGCAGCTGTTTGCAAAGCTGCAGGTGGCATTGGCGGACTTTACTATCAGCTCACTACCCTGCTAATCGCGATTTATAAGCGCGCTAATGCGCGGAGAATTATACTGCAGGCTGTAGCCGTTAGGTGGAGTCACGTTATGGGCGTATCATTGCCCGACCGTTGTTATCAATATGGAGCTAGACTAGGATTGCGCAGATTGCACCGCAGGCGCGGTGTCCGCGGCAGGGGGCTCAGGTTTCATATTTTTCCTCGTTGGAAATGAATTATGTACGCTAATAGAAAGCGGAGATAGAGAAATTTGAGAGGACCTGAGGGTTTGATCATTTCTCGCAGTCGACTATGTCAATTTTAGATAAAACATTTCAGACTCCACGCTTTAACGCAATGCCCAGATATCAGGGGATATTTTTTTATAGAATGACAAATTTTATAATGGGAGCTGGGGATATTTTTGTCAAAAGAGGCAATCTAGGGATATTTTTGCTGAGATACCCAGAATCTAGGGATATTCCGTTTTGACTGAATGGTATTATTGGGTGCCGGAGATAAACGCTTCTCTAGCCACGGTGCTTGCAGTGCTCAGCCAGCTTACCGCATAGGCCATTTATCAGTATTGTGGTAGTCTGCTGCACTTCTCTCAAGCCTAGGTAGGCCTAGGCCTTCAAGCAAATGATGCTTTTTCTATCTCAGATTGCATGACATATTTTTGGCGCTTTCCAAATGCAGTATACATACATAAATACATCCATACATGCATGCATATATCAGTGGCTTAGTGCTAAAAAGTGAGTCCACATTTTTTTTACTTCACTACTCTAGTACACGGCAGGAAAATAGCGAGTACATCCCTAAAAATAGTGGATGCATCTCTAAAAAATAGTGGGTACATCTCTAAGAAATAGTGGGCACTTCCCTCAGAAGAGTGGGTACATCCCTGAAAAAGAGTGGTTACACGCCCGTAGAACGTATACGCTGATGATAATTATAGCGGGTGTAGATAAGCAGGCTCAGTGCCAGTGATATAAAACTTTGCAAACGAGTGCAATAAAGGAAAAAAAAATTGTGGGTATCACGGCACATGCCTATTACTCGAGTCTGCCCTCCAGCACAGCACTGGATAGCCTGATGCTCGCTGATTTTATTTCACTGAAATTAGCTAAATTTCGCTTAGAAGGGCTTAGACGCAGAGGCTGACACAGAGGCTGACACAGAGGCTGACGCGGAGGCTGACGCGGAGGCTGACACAGAGGCTGAAAATAGATCTTTTCATAAATCATAAAGCATCCTGAGTGACAAAAATACGAAGCAATTTTTAAACTAAGTTCTATGTAGCAGTATTCATTATTCGATTGGCTGCCGCTATAGGATGATAGTGTTACGGTCCAATTTCAAACGAATGGAAAGAGGAGACGTCTTACCTTCCACTGGATAGAGTGCAGCCATTGATCACGAACGTATGCGTTTTTTGCCTGTGAACACACACACCAACGACCGCCAAGTTATGAAACATGCAGATCCGCACTTGTAGGCTATTCTCTAGAGAGTCTTTAGCCTATAGGCCTTCCGCAATGCAATATTTATTAAGCATTTAAGTCTGACGTTTCGTATACAATGCAAGAAGCCCGCTGCGATAATAGTTACAGCCGCATCACTAACGAAACAATTACAGATTTTCAACAACACAGTGGGTGTCATTTCGAGTCCGCGGTGTTACGATTGAGTTAGAGTTGAGTTATCGATGGACAAGTTATATTAACATTTATATTCGCATTTTCGCTGTTGTTTATCTGCTTTGACATTTCAATAATGTGAATTTGAATGCGAATCTAACACGTAAAACGCTAACTCAACTCTAACTCGATCGTAACACCGTGGACTTGAAATGACCCGATGTCCACGACTGGACCAGTTAATAATATTACTGGTAATGCTGATGTTCTATCTCAATAGCAAACACCTTTAACGACCAAAAGAGTATCAGCTACACACATATACAGTATTGCTCAAAAGTTTGAGCCCACTGACCAATTTATCAACTTTGTTCGTTTGCTTTTAAGCGCAGTTGTTATTTCATTTCCTGTTGTTCACATGTGTGAGTGGCATTCAAAAGTCGATCGTTACATAAAAACTGTTTGATAAAATTAGATTAACATATTAGATATTAATTACGACTTTGCCCGGTGGGCTCAAACTTTTGAGCAATACTGTATATAGTCATGGACACGGCGTGACAGGCTTGCCCGTAACGGAATAGGAATGTACGTCAAAAACGATGACTATTATTTATCATTGTCATACGCTTTCTTATTTTAAACTCAAATTTTTTTATGTCACGTTCAAACCAAAACGAAAAAAGACAGACCTTAAGCAGCAGAGATCCGTCAGCGACCGTCATCCTCACGCAGAAGTGATGCCCCGCGTCCCAGCGTGAGATGACGTTCACGTCCTCGATGGTCGAGTAGGGCACCGGGGTCTCCATCGAACCCTGCGCCTGCAAACGCAACGGGGGAGATCACATTAAGGGCAATAACGACCTATAGTTCAATCGAGAGTTACTTGAATAATCTCAGATCCAATTTAGTCAATAACAGCGAGCTATTTGAATATCTTTGATCTAATTTGCTCGATCTGATTGGGACTTGACGTCATTTTTGTTCATTGACAATCATTTAAAACCAAATAACTCTCTATTGAACAACTCGGCCTAAGTGTGGAGATCAACAAATCGGTGGACGCCGCGAGGGGCAAAACGGGGAGGCTATGCTGATTAAAACGCTGTTAGCTGGCATTAAGATGCTGTTGGAACAAAGTCAAAAGGTATAGAAATTAACGCTGAGGACTAGTTGTTAAACAGAGAGCAATTTGAATGATCCAGGGTTATTTTAAAAACTCTCCAATAATTTCGAGTTATTTGAATATCTTTGATCTCTGTCGCAAAGTTGCAGTCGCAAAGTCGCAAAGCCGCAGAGTGTATTTTAACTAAAATATCCGACTAGGGGTTAAACGCCAACAAGGGAAAGAGATGGAGAGAGGACTCACAACGGCCGCCTCCATCTGCGTGTCCTCCAGCATGAGGAGGTGAGTCTCCCAGCGACGCAGATACTTGCAGTTCATGATCTTGCTGACGATCGTCCTCGTGTGGTTCAGTCTGCACAGCTGCACCTCGCCCTCGCTGATCAGCTTACATCTCGGCGCCTGCTGCTGCTGCTGCTGTAGCTGATGCCCCACCTGTCCATAGGGTTGCCAGATTTTCATCGATCAAACAATGGATACAAATTTTCTATTCACATAGATCAGTCTTTTTAACTGATAGTAGTAGTAGGCGTATGTTAAATACACTCATAAATTAGTCCAAAAAAAATTAATGTATTAAAAACTAACCTGATTCATCTAGAGATTTACTCACGTTAATCACGAATAAAAATTACATACTCATAAAAAAATTTACTAGTTTGACAGCACCTTGCATATTTCGGAATCAGAGTCGTCATTTGGAACTTTGTAATTCATCAAAAGACTAGATTTATTTTGCTTCATAATTATAATTTATATCCGGCACAAATAAAGAGACAATTTGCGCCCCTTATGCTTAGGCTATAGCATAAGGGACAAATTGTCTCAAATAAGGGACGTCCTTTAAAATAAGGGCCTTCTGGCAAACCTACCTGCCCGCTGGGTCCCTGCCCATCCTGGGGTCTTCCTTCCCCTTGGGACTCGCGCTGACGCACTGGACTATCTACGCCCTCCTGCAAATCCTGTCTTGCGCTGGATCTAACAACGTGGCTCCTTGGACTTCCAGCGTATCCTGCAGCTTGGGTGGTAGACTTAAAGCGCCCCTGGTGGGCTCCACCGCTGTGATCACTGCTATCTGGCTGTTCTTGTCCTCCTTGATGTCGACGAAGCAGGTTGCGAATGGGTGTCGAAGGCATCTCGTCCAGAGTAACCCCTTCTGCGCTAACTGGGGTCGATGAGCCCCCTGCTTTGTTAACCGTGGCGCGTCTGGCTGGCGAATGGTGCGGAGACTGACGTGAGATATCGTGCTGGCTTGCTCTGATTACAGGGAAGTTTTTGGAAGCGTGGGTGTTGATATTGGAGGCGCTTTTTCTACCGTCGATTGACGAACTCTTGGTTTCATAAAAGCGAATGGGTTTCGTGCGGTTTGGAGGGAAATTAGAAATGGACTGGTGCTGAAACGAGATATCGGATCTATATTGGGAGCCGCTGTTTTTTGATTGAACTAACGGAGAATGATCGGAATCACCATGGAAAGATGGATCGGAGCGTTGCGGTTTGATTTTTGGCGAGTTTTGATTGGAGAAGTCACTTTCTGAGGACTGGGTGAAGTTGTTGAAAATGGAATGGTGGAAGTTCGATAGGGCAGTGAAGCTTTTTGAGTTGTTCTTCAGCGAATCAATCGGAACCGCTTTTGCGGAAGTGATTGGTGACTTTGTCGTTGAAGAAGTTTTAGCAGCGACTCTAAGCCCTTCGATCGAGGAATGATCGGAGCCTTCTTTTGACACGTCTTTTGAATGGCTTCCGGAAGAAGTTTTCATATGGCGTACATCCGGTCTATTTGAATGATTATCAGGAGAACGCGTTGGGCATACACGGAAGCTGTTGTTAACGCTAGAAGAATCCTTCAAATTTTTCAATTCACCGGCGCATCTGCTCGAAAATCTTTTTTCGTCATCTATCTGAAAATTTCCCTGAATGGTTGTCGGGGAACTTCCAGCAGCGTTTGCCGCAGGAATCTCTGCTGCGTCATTCGTTGGAGAATTCCCGAGGGAACTACTCGGGGAATTTCCCGCATCACTTGTTGGGGAGTCGATCATGGCCGAATCTGTGGTGCTGGGGCTGGTGGTGTGGTTGCTGGGACACTCGTCGGCGGAAACTTTCCTCAGATTAAGTTCATCTGAGAAGGATGACGAAGGCGTTGAAGATTTGAAACTTTCCTCAGAATCCTGGCTGGCCATAGAGCATTTCAGCTCGGCCCCATCCAAGTCATGCTCAGACGCCATGTTGCGGGCGGCGTTTTCGTTTTCAGTCTAACTAATTCATTTCTTGAATGTTCTCTGGCTTACATGACAGTATTGTTAAGGTAGTTCATTGTGAGTAGTCTGTGCGGGTTAGCGGTTGGTCTATAAATTGAGGCTCAATTAGGCTACAATTCAGTATCAGTAGATGTAGTTTAGCACTAGTCCTCCGTCGGCTAGTCCTAATTATTGTCGGTCCTTTGATCCATCAAGTTACATGCCTGCACAACTGAGAAATATTAAGGGAGCAATGGAACTGGATTACCACCGGCCACCACGTCACAAATCCTGTTTAACACACGCTAGACTACAGCATTATGCCCGTACAATAGTCAGTTTCATTACGTGACTGAGCTATTAGGGCCTATATAGATTAAAGACTAGTTTGAATACGGATCCGGATACATGTAGGCCTAAGTAGGTTGTCAATTGGTGATTATCTCGCTACTGTATCGCTATCACAGGAATCCCTGCACAGACGAGTCGTAAACATCAATCGCATTCTAACCTAAACTAGGCCTAAACTGTCACGGACTCTAGCTCGCTTGGCTGAAAACGGCAGTAAGCAAACAAATACTGAATTATAAATGAGGCAAGTCGTCGCGCAAATCTGATATGAATCCATAATATGCAGCAGTAGTAGTCTACCGCTGCTGCAGCGGTAGGCCTAGTTCTAAAGCAATCACAGGGGTCGTTCACATAACAATATAATCCAACTTTTAAAAATCTCATCCACCTCCTATTACACATTATATCTTCAAGCCAGAACACAGTAAAAAATTTAGCAATTGGCTAAAGTTGACTCACTCCATAGTAAAAAATTTGCAAATTGAAATCTAGCGACAGAGTCATATTAAAAGCGACTACTTCTCAATTATTAAGACATTTATCATTCTCGTGATCATTCTCATCCTAAGAGCATACTTCAAATTGCAACAGAAAAATTGTCAAAAAATTTATTATTTGATTTATGGCTAAGCTAGGGATATCCTTATCATCTAGATATCAATCATTTTTGAGGGCACAAGTTAAGCCTACACAACATTTCTTGTTCGCTACATGTAGCAACCCACTTCTTATAACGGGTTAGGCTATGACAAAATCCTGACCCAAATCCTGATTGGCCAAATCCTGATTAATCTAAAAAATCCTGCCCTTCTTCAAGCTTGTATTGCCCACTACCGTGAATGACCCCATTGCCAAAAGCAGCAGTGACAACAGCATCAGCTGCAGCAGCATTAGAGCCTAAG